>JAHWFP010223967.1:82204-108321 GCA_023313725.1 Lithobius niger | reverse complement strand
GCCCCCCCTGGTTCCCCAGCAGGGGCTCTGCCCCTGCACCCCGCTTCATTAATTCTTCAGACTTTTTCACAAGACTGCATTCTCATCCCTGCAAAGTCATCTGGGAGAGAAGCTGTGTATTAGAGAAATCAGGTATATCATTGTCCAGCTCCAGGCCAGTTGATTTAATACTGTTCCACAAAATAATATAATATAATACATATATATATACATATATATATTCGACCAAATATTTTTGCATGACCCTCTCACTCTTTCTCATGTTATCGCCTGCAGATGAAGTGCAATGGCTGTTTTAACGATTTTGGGGAGCCTTTTCAGGGGATCTTTTGGCTCCCCTAAAATCCTTAGGGGATCGTAAGAATCTTGCCATTACTACAATTGCCTTACATGTTCCATCAAAGGTATGCCAGATGCAATTGTTTATACCGTCTTTACCAACCCGCCTACTGTTGATGAAGTAAAGACATTTGGGAACAAAGACCGTTTTCCGATTGTTTGTTTCTTCGGAAATTTGGAGAAGATGATACAAGTTAGACGCTTAAATCTCAAAGCTAAATAAGACGGTACTGTATATCTATTGATAGTTCTGATTAGTGCTGTGAGTCACAAAAAATGTCACCTACAGCTAGACAAAGACTTAGACAATGCATACCTTTAAATATTCCCTTAAATTGCATGTAGTTCAGGACATAAAACTGCCTGCTGAGGTTTAACATGTTTATCGCTAGATGTATTTGTACAAAGTAAAGCATCTAAGTGCATTTGAAAGAATTAAAAAAACGGAAATTTATAATTCTAAAATTAGTTTTTACTATCCTAAAATACTTACCTTTAGTATTAGCTTAAATCGCTTTTAATGCTCTCAAATTGCCCAAATTTAAACACCATTTAAATGTAAACAAGCTTGTTTGGCTTTCCCACCAGATGGCTCTACTCATGCTACCCTCGTAGCTAGAGCCGCCATATTGCCCACTATCGCTTTGCTCACCCTTTCCTCGGGTTCAGCGAGAGCGGTGCTGGTGGGCGGGTTCTTACTAAAGGTAAGTATTTTAGGATAGTAAAAACTAATTTTAGAATTATAAAATTCCGTTTCTTACTATCTGCAAAATACTTCCCTTTAGTATTAGCTGACTTTGTCCAAATGGAGGTGGGTCAAGCTGAGAACCTCGAGCCAGCTGTATTTAAGGGTACCTTAAAGAATAATTTCATAACTTTAAGGAACACACCTTGTGCAAAGTTTCATCCTTTCTTGTCACGCCCACCCACATCACTTCCCAGTGTGTACAAGTTACTTACTGATTCTATTCTCACTGAGTAACTAAACTCTTTAACAAAGTAACTGAAGTCTTAACAAACACTAGTAACTGAACTCTTTAACAAAACGTTGTACCTAATATCTAACGTGTCTGCACACTCCCCTCGAGTGCCTGACACTCACTAGCAGACATGTCAGTCCTTACGCACGGCCTACACGACTGCCCGCCATCACATGTTCCAACATATCATCTCTTCCACCAGAGCCACTCACATCACGGAAATAGTGGCAGATAAAAGTATTTTTGTGTCTCCAGGAACATGCTGCCAATATCTCTTCCAAAGGTACACCACATCCAAAGGCCCATGAGGCTGCCAACGCACGCAGCTCATGAGCACGCACTTCCGGTGGAATATCGAGATGGTTTGGACCAAGGTCATATGCCCTTCTAATTACTTCCCGAATCCAGGCTCCGAGCCTTGCCGGAGGCACTGCGCTTGGAACTAAAACACCCGTTTCCTTGTTGACCAGGAGAAAAACGGGTGTTGGTGGAGCAGTCCTCTCGACAGACGTCGATGTAGTTTGTGGTTGTTTTGTATACTCCAGGTAACATCTGAGCGCCCGAACGGGGCACTGCATCTTTTCCCCACCCCCGGGCTCTACTACAGGGGCGAGTGCTTTGATGACTATAGGCTTTGATGACCATTGAAGAGCCTGACGTGGAAGATTGTGAAGTGGCACCGTGTCCTTCCAGGATATTCTCAGCGACCATTCTTCTTTCCGAAACCAATGCATTGGCCTTGTCCTCCATGCCCCCATGGGCACCAGAGCCGCTCAAGAGTCGACGAGGCCAATTACCGAAGCGAGTTCCTTTGCCGAAATGGATGACTTCCGAAGCAACCCCGAGAGTATGCTGCCTACCTTCGCAATCCTGTCCGGCGATGGTCTCACGAGGAATGACACCAGATCGAGCTCGGTGCCGAGAAAGATGAATGTTCTTGATGGTACCAGACGTGATTTCAATACATTCACCCCCAGACTTAATTCTTGAAACAGCTTCAGACTTCTTGAAGATCAATCAACAATCCCCGATACCTCAGGTTGCGGAGCAACCAGTCGTCTAGGTAGGCGTGGACTCGCACATTGTTCTCGTGTAGATGTGCCACTACCGGTCGTGGCACCGCCGTGAAAACCTGAGGAGCGGTGCTGAGGCCAAAGGGCAGAACTTCGCAATGGTACACTACCCCGTTTGAAATCAATCGGAAGAAATGGAAAACTTTCGGGTGAAGCGGCACGTGTAGGTATGCATCTTTGAGATCCACTGATACTGTGAATTCTTGAGGTTGAAGCGACTCGCGAATGACAGTCAAAGTTTCCATCTTGAAATGCTGTTTGATTAGAAAACTGTTCAACTTGCGTAAATTGAAGATGAGGCGTGTTCCACTGCTTTTCTTCGGAATAACCCTTACCGGACTGTAGAAACCGGGGGTGTCCATGGGGGACTTTCGAATTGCCCCTTTGTCCAAAAGTTTGACGACCTCGCTTTCCAATGCTTGACCCTTGACCGCGTCCAATACCCAACTGGGGGGAATGTGGGACAATGTCGGGTATGATGCTAATGGCGGGACGTAGCCGTTTTCTACAATCGATAGCACATAAGGGTCCGTCGTGATTTTTGACCAAGCCGCGACATGGTGCCGTAACCTGCCCCCCACCTGCCGATGAATGGGGGCAAGCTTGAACCCTGCAGAGTCATGTATGTGGATTGCTGGTTCTGCGACCCCGGCCCCGAAAATTTGCTTTTCCTTTCCGAAAGGCTTGGTTTCCGCGCCCGCGAAAGGAGCTTGGAGGTCCATCTTGGCTAGACCGTGCCGCATTGTAGTATGGTTCTGTTGAAAACTTCCTATTTTGACCTTTATTCTTCAATTCTGGCTGCGCGTTCCAACGAACCGCCGAATCACTCTCAAACCTCCCTTGTCTAAATGATCCTGCAGCCTATCTAGACTGAAAACGGCCTTGTTTTGGCACCAGTGGCTTCTTCTTTCCTTGAAGTTCTGGGGCCAACTCCAACAATTGACCGTTGAATAGATCCGACGACCTACGGATTGGAAGCAAACGCAAACGTCCCGACTAAATCCCATGGAATTGCTAAGGTTAACTGCTGACTCTAGGTATGCATCACGCCTGCGATAAACCATGTTCAAAACAGTCCGAATTCCCCAGTTCAAAGAATCCTGTTGAAAGGATGACGCTCTCTCCATGTGCTGCGAACAATCTTCCAAAACTGAATCAGACCGAGACTCTGGTGGCTCTGCCAAAAAAGCTCTTACCGCCGCCACTGACGCCGAATAAGCAAGATGCGCATGTGAACCAGCTTGCAAACTACACCTCACCAAGCTTTCTTCGTCCTCAAACTGCCCGATAGGGATTTTGATAAACTGTGGATTCGTCAGACTCGAATCCAACTCCATCACACAACGCTCCGTAAGATATTCCGCTGATGGATAAGTTTTATAGCGGCTGCGGCCCGGTGCTCCAGTCCCCGCATACTTGAAGAAAAAAATTACGTTTCTTCCTGTCATGAAGAGGCAATGGACCTTCTACTGACAAAGGCTCTTCATTTTTCCTAGTCATACCTTCCAGGTCAAGTAGCTGCCTAAAAACCACTTCTGATTGTGGCAAATTATAAAGGTCAGGCCTAAAATCACCCATATTTGCAAAAGTATGACGTGGAGAGTCCGCAGAATTAACTACTGTTACAGGGCGAGCCTTACAAAAAGCAGACGGCAAATAATTGAAAATAGAGGCCGTAAATTGACTCCACGGAATAAAAGATGGCCCTTCATTATAAATATCCTCAGACATTCGTTCATCTTCATGTGCTGTAACCCCAATTTTTGATTTTTTTTAGGGGAGGAGGGTGCAAATTCCGGTCAGCATTCAATTCAAGCCGCTCCTTAAAAGTGGAATTCCTATGCTGGGAATCAGAGCTTTGCGAGGAAACACTGGCACTAACACTAATTTCGTCAATATTGACATAATCCAAACGATCGTCACCTGAATTCTCCAAATCATTAAATTGGCATCTTGCATGTTTCATAGGACGTCGTTGTACAGAACGACGATCATCTTCGTCACTCGTTACCACCGTCACCACTTTTCATCCGCCGCCATCTTGGATCGACGTTTCACACTCATTAACGATCGTCGCCGCTCATCGACACTCCCTGGCGATCTCGAACGGGACCGGTAAGGGTCGACCGATTGATCGGCATCGGCATCGTCATCGGCGCCGATGGCATGAATTTTAAGGCATCGGCGAGCAATCGGCTTGCCGATGTATTGCCTCCTATAAATCGGCATTTACATCGGCCGCAACAAATATGAAGAAAAAAAACATCGGCATCGGCTGGCCAAACGAACTGTCTGCCGATGGAATACCGATTGTTGTTATTTAGTATTTGAAACAAAACGAATTCCGTAGGCGCGCGGTCAACAACAAGCGGCGATCGCTTCCGTGAAATAGGCCTAATTTGCGCGACTCTGTTTGCATGGGATCGTGTAACTCACGGTCACGGTACAAACAACAGTACAAACAACAAAATCCTCAGTAGCCGAAACATAGTTTAACGTTTTAATTGCAATGTTAATCCCTATACTATTGTATTTATCTTTTAACGTAACCATTAACGATTTAATTTCAAACGAAAATGTTTGCCAGCCAGCGGTAGCCAAAACGCAACGTTTAGAGGCAAAAATGTACGTCCGGTGCTGACGATCTGTGGAATTAAAGCCACAAACGTTACCTTTGCACTTTAGATGGTAAGTGTTCCTCAGTAAATATCGAATTTGTGAAGTTATTCACAGCCTCAGATCGCAGATTGGCTGTTGTTTAAATATCGTTTTCCTGTCTTTCCGACAGCCACTTGCTGGAGCGTTATGGGGCTTTGGCATATATTTAGCTCATTCAAAAACAAACAAATGCATTAAAAAACTGAAATGCTGACTATTTCAATCTTTGAAATAGTCAGCATTTCAGTTTTTTAATGCATTTGTTTAATAATACGTTTATTTTACCCCTACAATAAAATACATTTGCATTTTTTTGCTAAAAAAATATTTCGGAAAAAATTTTTTTCGTTCGTTCTTTTTGAGCGTCTACACGTACACGTGCTTCCGTGACATGTTTTAACTTCCAACAAATTAAATGTATCTTGTTAGCTTTATGCCATAATTTATTTATTTATTTATTTTTAAATTAATTTCTTTGAGCCTTAAAAGAAAATTAAAATTAAAAGAAAAAAAAGTTTTTTTTTCAACATTTTGTTCTAGCATCGTTAAGTAAGCCCTCAATGTGTAAGTTATTCTGGAGCAGCTGTTTGTAGAGATGATTGTAATGCTGTAACTGGTTACTTTTTTATTTTTCAAATAAAATACGAAAATTTGTTAAGTTTCTGTTTTAAGAAAATATCGGCAATCGCCAATCGGCATCGGCCGATTGGTTAAGTCATGAAATCGGGAAAATATCGGCATCGGCCAGTCAGGAAGGTTAATAAATCGGCACAAAATCGGCATCGGCTAATTAATAAGATTTAAAAATCGGCGTAAAATCGGCATCGGTCAATCGGCAAAATTTTGCCATCGGTCGACCCTTAGGGACCGGATCCGACTGTAACGTCCGTCATCGCCCATCGACGACCGACGCACACCTATCGCATTCAAGTTCCCTTCATCAACCACACCCCGGCGCCGTGGCTACCTTGGTAACTGGCGACTACTCTGCTCCATTCCCGCCTGCACGTCCGTAGACAACTGCAGCCGAGCCGACTCCAGTCCGACCACCAATTTCCGGGAAGATTTGCGCCGGGGAGAACTCCCATTACTGCTTGGAGACTCGGAACTACTGTGCTTTGTGCCGAAGGCCCTCGCCTTGTTCACTGAATGGTAAATGCCTCTTTTTTTTATGTGAACGCACAGATTTACTTACGGTTAACGGTTCGCGAAGCTTCTGAAACCCCGCCTCGTCCAGATCACTTGATCGGGGTGGATGTGCTTTACGCTCGGGTTCTGTCACATATGGACAAGCGCCAACACGTTCACGATCCGCCAATTTTGTCTCGATTATCAACGGAATCGAACTTTGGAGAGAATGGAGTTGTGATGCCATGCTCCCTTGGAAATCAGCAAACATCGTTTTAAAATCCATAGTTTGATCGGTTGGGATTATTGCCAACGAAACACTCTCCTTGGGGCTGTCCCGTAGATTAGGGTTAATCTGTCCGTCGGCTTTGTCGTCTCCGTCGCTGGCGCTCGAATCAACCATCGTGTTCACGACGTTTAGAGTTGCACAAGGATCGTCCCCAAAAACTTCAGTAATCCTTCTATCCAAGGAATCTTCAGGTAGTTTCTTCTTTTTCTTTTCCACAAAACCGGGACGACTACGCTGCAACGCCTTTTGGTCGGATTTTTTCCAAGTCCGACAAATTTTCCGAATGGCCGCTGGATTGAGCTTCAAACAGATGCTACACGGGTTATGCAGAAAATCGCAATTCCTACACATCCTACAGGCTAAATGTTGGCCCCCAGGTGTTTTTAAATGAGTGCAAGACACAACCTTTTCTAATATAAAGTCCTCAGCCTTACCACTCATACCGGGCTAACGTTTTCTAAGAAAAAAAATACCGACAGAGCAAAACATCAACTTACCGAATTGATGCCCAACTTGTTTATCGCTAGATGTATTTGTACAAAGTAAAGCATCTATCACAAGTGCATTTGGAAGAATTAAAAAACAACCAGACTAGCAGATATCTTCTTTACAGTTAGGTTGAACATAACCATGATTTGGAAACCCATTCCACTCACTTGAATTTATCACATGACAAGTTACCGTATCAGTAAATTTTGGCCGATACTATTTTTCACCAATGCATTCTTCACAGCTATTTCGAGATAGTCAACCTCTAAACAAATTTAAATGGCACAGTGATACGGATAATGGCTCAAAAATGGCCGCAATTTGTCCACTTTAAACTGTTGTTGCATCAAAACAACAGTTTGGAATCTGCTTTGGGTTTCTGATAAATAAGCTAAGCTAACCCTCTAGGCATTAAATTACCAAACACTATTTGAAAGCTCGAAATTAAAATGACCTATTTAAACATGAAAATATGGTATAATGAAGTTCTCTCACTATTCGAGGATAGCTCCCAACAGCTATAGCTCCCTGGCACCATCACCCATGCATTCACATGGAATTTTGTCCTGGCTCCCCCCATCGGTGAAGGGGTGCAGGAGACTCTACGATGAGTCAGCATCTGGGGATTGGCCTTCCTCTTTCTCATGGGTGCACATGACCTCTACGTAAAGCATGGTCTCCTCTTCATTGTGGCAGGCCGCCGTATCCTTGTTGAGTTTTGGCATCATTTCTATACAGTATCTTTTCGTTAGCCGCCCCCGGCTAACCAATATATAGTGTCAATTTCCTGCTTATGTGGTAACTTTAAAACCGGATTTGGTCTCGTCTGAAAGCTTGGTTCATTTTTTTTACCTTGAACCTCCTAGTCAAATCCATTTTCCGTCTGGTTGAAAAAAGGGACAAAACAACAAATAAATTCACAGAATGGTTTGCCCTAGTTGTACACAATTTTGTGTGTAGTCTAAAAACAAACCACCGATAAGGATTTTAAAGTAAGAATCTACTTTAAGGTGCACCCTAACTACTGCACAGAGTTTCTAATTCCAGGGCCGTTCAAAATCCTGCGCAACTCTACAAAGAAAAAAGAAAAAACTGTCGCTTTTTATTTTGACTTACCTGAATGGTTTGCTTGATAGCAGCTGCCTGAGCAGCAGCTGCGGCGGCTGCAGCTGCAGGAGAGGCAATAGTCGCCGCCACAACTGGAGTCCCCGCTTGGGAAACGGCTGGAATCACTCGAGCCTGCATCGTTTGGCCAGGGGTGAGTGTCTGGCCAGCTGATGATGCATGCAAGGCAGCCGTAACTATCAAAGTACCAAAAATAAAAATCAATCAAAGAGTGACTTACAAAAGTTCCATTATTCTGAACTTGCATCAACATTAAGAACTCGCTTGCAAAATGCTTAACTCATAACTTCTGTCAAAGGGCAATTTCAGACATTTTCCTGTGTATATTAATTATTCTTTACCCTATTTTTCATTTCTAAAGGGAAAAAATGGAATCTTAGGCCATTAAAAAAAGAAAAGTTGGTTCTCAGGCCCTACCGCACCGATTTTTTTAAGGAAAATTAAAAAAAAAAACGAAGCGGCAAAAATAGCAGTTACAGAACAAAAATAGCCCTTAGTAAGCAATTGAAATATAAAATTACCATTCTTGTCGTTAATAATTGTGGGGACGCGTGGTAACGTGGTAAAAAGCATTACGAGGTAGCATTCATTATTTTACCCAAACTAAAAAATAACTACTCAAAAGGTACGGTAAACTGGGTCAAAAAAATAAAATAAAATTCGGCCCGCACGCACAGATTTTTTGAGAAAAATGCGTGAGAACCAACTTTCTTTTTTTAAGTGGCCTTAACACTGTTTAATATTAGTTTTTCCTATCCCAAAATACTTCAGTGATATAAGCTAAAATCGCTTATTTTATGCTTTTCATTGCCAAAACAAAATAATTTAATTATTTGTTAAATAATCTAGTACCAGCTAGCTCCTACCAGGGGCGCTGCTCTGCATTCCTTAGTAATGTAGTTTTTCGAGGGAGTTTACGGCCCGTTAGTATAAAGAAAAATTTTCTTTTATTTCCGTCATGAGGAGGGAAGGGCCCAGACGAAGAAACGGCTTCTTCTTATCTTGTCAAACCCTCATTTAAAAAATATCACATCGCTTACTTTGAAAATTTGAGTCCGTGTTTTACTTCTTGTACTCTTAGATGTCAAAGGAAAAGATATTTTTTGTCCCAATATCCTTGTAAATTTTTGACAGTATGGTTTTTCTGGAGTTGGAGGGGCTCAGAATGTCCGGCTACCACATCAACGCTCACTTCGTCGTGATCATTCGTCTGCTATTTGAATCCCTGGCTGTTCAACACCACAGCTGAGAGTAGACTGTGCTGAAGAATATCCAGGGACCCTCAAACCCAAACATCCAGCTTCTGCTGAAAGGCGAGTTTAATGGGTTGCTGCGGGAGAAATGGTGTACCGGCCTGCAAGTTACAAAGGACATGGCCCCGTGTCACATTCAAATAGCAGATGAATGATCACGACGACGTGAGCGGTGATGTGGTAGCCTGATGAAGACAGTCATTCTGAGCCCCTCCAACTCAAGAAAAACCAGACTGTCGAAAATTTGCAAAGATATTGGGATGAAAAACTTCAAAATACCAGTATTACCTGGTTGATTTTGGTTTCTATTGCCTTTATGACAATATACATTACCTATCTTTTTTGCAATCTCCTTCTCAATGCTGTTTTGTGTTGAAGAAATTTGAAGAGGTCCTTCCGCGTCGCTACCAACACGCATCCTACTGCGCAGCCTCCATCATATATAAACTCAAACAGAGTGGTCCGAATCATCTTTTCAGTCCTCTATTGTACCCTGATGGCGACAAGAGGGGAGGAGGGTGGGAAGAAGGTAATGTTTATTTTCATAAAGGCAATAGAAACCAAAATCAACCAGGTAATACTGGTATTTTGAAGTTTCTAGTTGCCATGAAAATATACGTTACTTATCTTTATGGCATTCCACAGACTATGTCAAAGGCTCAGGCGCCATCATGACAAGGCCCCTAAGGAGCGCGTGGTTCCCCAAAAACTTCGCACATAACAAGAAAATGCTTAAGGGGGTTAAAGTAATCTTCGGGCAGCTATGAATGGCCCGATGCGATCGAGACCATCAGCATGGTGAGACATATCCCGTAGGTACTGCGAAGTAAAAACCGAGGTATTGCGCCAAGAAGCAGTTTCCATAATATTCGTAATCGGAATATTACTGTAGTGTGCCCATGATGTAGAGATAGCTCGTAATTCATGAGCAGTAACACGGATACCCTGGTCTGCACAGACAATATCGAGAGCGGAATAAGCTTGTAGAATGAGCTTGATCCATGTGGCAAACGTGCGGAGGTATCCCCGGCCCGGGAGGTGAAAGGCAGGAACGACTGAGAATGACCTCGCAGAAGTGCTTTGGATGCTTTGAGGTAGAATCTAAGCACCCGGACAGGGCAAAGCGCTTGTTCTTGATTATCACCCAGAATGTTGGTCAATGACGGAATGAAGAAAGGACGGGAACGTTCATCCGGTTTCTGAGTCTTAGCACGAAATGATTCTCGTGGAGTGAGCGTGACACCTGAACAGTTTTCTGTAGCCTGTACAATCTGTAGCCGTAGCGGACAGGGTTTGTAGTTCGCTGCAACGGAAGCAGGCAGCGAGAGCCACGAGAAACATAGTCTTGCGGGTGAGATGGCCGAGCGGACAGGCAGACAAGAGGCTCGTAAGGGGATGCAAGAAAAGACGAGAGGACAATGGAAAGGTCCCAGTCCAGGAAGAGCCTGCGTGTCCAGGGTCGTTCAATGATGAATGACTTCATTAGTGCCGATATGCGAGGATCATCGGTGAGCACGAAGTTTCCTGCTGCTTTAAAGACCGCATTTACTGCGGATCAATATACCAGACTGGTGGAACCGCCCAGTCCGTCGTCGAAGAGGAAGTTCAGGAACCGGAGGAGGTACGGAACAGAGGGACTGACAGGATCAACTTGCTGAGACACCAACGAAACCATCGCCATCAGTGGCTGTCATAGATCTTTATGGTAGAGGTTCGGGGCGTAGGAGGCAATGCGGACGGCCTGTTCCGTAGAAACTCTTGACGCCTCCAGTAGTCGGACGATTGTAGCCACCCGTGTAGACGCAACGACTGTGGACGATAGTGGCGGATGGTTCCGTTGTTCTGTGTCAAGGTGGAAGGGAGGACCAGGATTTGACGAAGGAGATCGACGATGAAATCCAATAGCGTCGGGAACCAGAACGCCGTCGTCCAGTCCGGAGCGATGAGAAGAATGAGACCGGTCGTTGTGGCTATTTTGCGGAGGACCAACGGCAGAAGTCTGGGTGGGAAAAAGGCGTAGGCGTAGAGGTGGTTCCAATCCATAGTCAAGGCGTCCATGTCCCAAGCCCAGGGGTCCGGAATCGGATTGACAAAGAGGGGGAAGTCTGGCACTGAACCTCACGGCGAACAGGTCGACCAAGGGGCGGCCCCCCAGTTCGTGAAGATCTCGTTGCAAATCAAGGAGTGTGTAGTGGGTGGGTAGTGGTGTAAGTTTCATTGAAATCTCCACTGTGTACAATAAAAGCAGAGTATGTGGATGATCCGGGAAAATGACGTAAAACACGACGGGACATCCGATTGGTTGAACTGGTGGAGGATTGCCGGCCTGCAAGTCGGTTCTTTGAAAAAAGTAGGAACCAAATTTTTTTTAAAGTAGGAAAAAGTAGGAAATTTTGATAAAAAGTAGGAAATAGTAGGAACATTGAACACTCAATTTAAGTTTTATTTGCACTTATTTTGCTTTCTTCTTGGTATGAACATAATCACTAATTAACTTTCTCTTTTTTTGATCAAGAACATTTCTTTTTTTGTTATCTTTTTCTAACAGCTTTTGGGCATCTGCCATTTTTCGGGAAGCTACTTCCACACTTACACTAGCCCTTGACCAACTGACACTGCCTGTATGTTTTTTTCCTTTATTGCCTTCACCAGGTGGTCATTTGCTTCTAAGAAGGCTTTGGCTGCTTCAAACTCAAGTTGACGTTCTTGCTGAGCAATCTTTAAATCATTGTCCGATTTATAAAGGGTTGTTTTCTCTTCATCCTATTTCTTTGTTGCTTGTCCTTTTTATGCTTTCGCTTTTACTGTTTCTTCTGCTGCCTTAATGTTTTGCCTGGCCTTTCTTTGTCTTCTTGTAGACGTTTTTGGTACTGACTATGCGCATAAGTTCTAGCTCCTAGCAAAGATTTTGTTGCAGGAACTGCAGACGGATTACCGCCACCATACTTCCTAACTGCGTCCTTCACTGTTCGGAGTCCGTTGATGGTCTTAGGTGCAAGGGAAGCTCTGTCTTGTGAAACAGTCCTTTTATTATCTGACAAACTTCTTTCCACTTCTGCATTGCCGTGTGCTAAACAAAGGCTTTATACCAGCTTGTCTAATATGGGGAAATTTAAACTACCAGCAGATGACTTGATTTTCAAAACAAGGTTCCAGTAGTACGTCTATTCTATGGTAAACAGTGGATTTCGTATCTTCTGAGATTTCTTTAATGTACCATGAAGAAGTAATAGAATCCTCCAGCTGGTATAGTTTCCATTTATCGGTAACTGTACCCACTTCGTCTGCTTTGATTATCTGAGGCATTAGCATTGTCAGGTGCCTAACGGCTTGTGCATCACCTTTCTCTTTTCTAGCCATAAGGTGAAGATATTTCAAGTCTTTCAGCAATCTGTTGTCAACCGAAAAATAATTACCAAATACTGCACCACTGTGACATAAAACTTTTTTATGTTATGCAACAGCAAATTAGCTTCATTTTTGAAAGAAGCTTTTGTTGGGGCTCAAACTTCCATCTGGCTTAGGGGTAACTGATTCTCTTTTGTAAAATGTCCACGTGTAATTAAGTCTTTCCTAGCTTTTCCCTTCACAACTTCGGGTTTCAAGAATCTTAACATTAATGACACCACAGTTTCTTCCATTTTTTCATGCAGAAGATGCACCAACAGACCTTCTCCTTGAAAGAACAAAAGAAATGCAATGAAAATTGGACCGACTGATTCGACGAACCTGATCTCAATCAATGTCTCACGAATCAAGGTTTTGCATATATTTTTTATCAACTTGGTGCCAGAGTAGACTTGTTTGCTTTTGTAGCCCAACTTTTAAGTACTGTTGCAAAGTAGGCCAATTGGACACAATCCGCTGAAGAGCAGGAAGTAGAGTGAACCATCTGCTTTCCACATGTCGTATAAAATTACCTTCGTTCATGTCCATAGCAAGTTTCACAGCAGAAAAATCTTCTCTGCGACAGGCACTCATTTTGAACCAATAAAATAAGTCAATCGAAAGAAGTTCTGCATTTCCACCATACTCATTCAGCCCAGCTCTGAAGGTGTTGTGTGCCACATGAATGTTGCAAGCAATCAAAGGTAGTAGTCCTGGATGTGTCCGGTTTTTTCAACTCTTGGGTAACACACTTGTAAGTCTTTGTGTTTTTGTGTCTTTGTGTTGAGAAAAAGTAGGAAAATTCAGAAAAAAGTAGGAAAAAGTAGGAACACTTGCAGGTCTGGGATTGATTTCAGTCCTTTAAAGAATATTGTTCCTTCTTACATACAAGAAAATCAGAATTAGAATGTGCGTGCCCCTTTTTCTACTGTGTACATTTTTTGGCGACTTTTGATTACCTCGGCGACCTTGGTGGCATCACCTGGGGAACTTTCCTATAATTCCTTCCACTATGCGAATGCTTTGGCGACCTCGACGACCTTGGGAAGCTTCACATGGGGTTTTTTTTTTCCACTGTGCACAATATTTGGCGACTCCGGTGGCCACAGTGACTTTGGCGGCTTCACTCTATTGTCAGTCTTTCCACCGTGTAGAACTCTAGGCGACCTCGACGACCTTGGTGTTCGTCCGTGTTTGTAGAAAAAGTATTTGACTACTTTAGACATCTCCTCGCCATGATGTCACCTGTGGTCGCCTTGGAACGACTGGCTTGGCCCGATTTTGGCGATCGCTTACTAGTGGTGTGTTGATATCAACTTTCCAATACCGTTCACATCTGCCAATACCACCAATACACAAATTTAAAACTATGTACCGTAGTAGGTTTCTGGTCCAGTTTGGCTTACAATTTTCTTTCAACTGTTAACCCAGATTAATCCAAAATAATGGCGCTCTAAATAAACCTGATTAAACCAATTATAGTGAGTCGATTTGTTTCCTCTTTCTTGCGAATACAGCGATCGGTATGGCTACTAATTGTCTAACACGTGTGATACCCCTCCTAAGAATACAATCCTAACACTCAAATGATTTCGTGGCCGCGGTTCCACGACGCGTATGCAACCGTAAAACTAGTGATCGCTTGCATTTCTAGCTTTTTTGCCTCAATCCCGCCCCAATCCCCCCGTACATGTTTTGATCAACTGCGTCGGATGCCATGGCGGCGCGCACCTCTCAAAGACGAGCCCACTACGATTCTTCAATCGGTTTCATTTTAAACTGCAAGTTTAATTAGAACACTAGTGAACTGAATCAACATTAAAAATATCCAGCATCGTTTGGCAGTTTTATGATACGGGAGGCCTCCAAACCGTTTAGTTTCGGCGTTTTGCGCATTTCATTTATGCGACGTTGCCATATCGCACGACTGAAGAGGATGAAATATCGAGATAGCACAGTCATTGCCCAATAGTAGTTTTATGAATTTGATTCCCCCTCCCCTCCCTTAACAACAAAAAAACAAATGTCATACAGTAGAAGTTGTTTTAAATATTTTTCCTTCCCCCACCCTCCCGTAAAAAGTACTACGCAGTAAAGTCATGAAAGATTGTCCAAACAAGTACCCCAAGCCTACGTTGATTTCGCGCATGCCGTCATTAGACTATATAACTTTGTTATCCAGTTCGTACGTACGAGATCAGTGCCTACGTCAGTGGTCTGTAGAATAAAATTGATCAAGTTGCCAGTCTGGTCGGTTGGTGGTGACATCAGCCACCGACGAAGGCTACATAGTTCCCAGTAATTGGTCGTGGATGGATGACGTCAGTCGGCTAAAGAAAAAATAACGAACCTCGTACGTTTGCTGCGAACAAAAATCTTTGATTATTTCTAGCGGAGGATTTCCCCAACGGATTCAATCCAATTGCCGAATTTAGACCTAGAAATATGCCATAGAATCTGTGTGCAAAATTAGACAGAAATCCGATAATTCGTTAAAACGTTACAGCACGAACAGACAGACAGACAAACCGTTCGCATAAGAGTCTAATCGACTCTAATAAACAGTAATCAACACCTCCTCTTGAATTTTTGTAGGCCTTGGCTAGGTTTCGCGTGCTCTCAATTTCCATCATCATGCAAAAGTAGATTAAAAAAACTACTTTTAAAAACAGTTTCATCACTTTCTTACTTTTAGTTTATTTCTCAACAAAAACTTTTTTTGTAACGACTTTTGTAGAACACTTAATAGCACAACCCTTTCCGACACTTGAAGGTTTTGGTTTAGAAACTGTGAAGGTATGTTGTTCGGGTGTGGCTTAGACGACGAAGTTCCCGCCACTGTGGCATCGCTGGAACACATGCCTGCATCAGAATTAGGGAGAAGGGCCGCCATTTTGTGAAGGAGCTGTTCAAAGGCATCAAAGTGGTTATCAAAACGATTGGATAAACGAGCTTCAGCTACATTAAATTTCACATTTAAGTTCGCATCCTTAGCTTTTCTAACTTCAGAAAGAATGAAGTATAATTCACAAGGGTCTAATTTAAAGTATCAACAGCGGAAGAGTGATCATCGTCAACAGCTTTATCTATCCTGGTCTCGCCGCCAACATTGCTGATGTTGTCAGCATTCAGGCGGCGGATCAGCGCAATTTGCCATCCCAACGTAAATCAATAGAGGTTTCGGTAGATTTACCTGACACGCGTTGATTCGAAACCACACCAACAAACAAACCAGCGTTAGTGTTATGTAAAATTTTACAAACATAGTGGAAGAAGGCCTGATGATGATGATAGAACTTATTTAACACCCTGAGGAAAATTCACTTTAGAATCAGTCAAAATCGCTCAAATAAAAACAAGTACTTGTTTTTATTTTGGCTGATTCTAAAGTGATTCTGTACATTCAAAGTAAGATAGTTCGTTTTTTAAATAAAAAGCCAGGGACATCGCGACAAACACAACTAAACAGTCGCAAATCCTGACAACAAAGATGGCCACCAATCCTTGCTAAGCTGCTCCAAGGAGATGAGAAACCGTCTATCATTGGGTTATGTTGGTGTGGTGGAGACTATTTAATAGTGGTGTACCGATACCTTAAGTCCGGTTCCGGTTCCAATAAAACGAGGTTTTAACCTCTAAAAATAGTTTTTACTTATCCTAAAATACTTACCTGTATTTTATTTATGCTTTCCAAGTTTGGAAATGCCTTTCGTCCCAACCTTTAATTTAAACACACTCCGGGCCCTTGCAATGGCGCTCCCTGGGGCGCATGACCGCCGTCGGGCGGCGCCCCTCTCCCGCTACTCGTCACAGTTTGTCTCACTAATCCCTAAGGACCGTTCGACGCGGGAGGCGGGAGGGTTCTTACAGGTAAGTATTTTAGGATAAGTAAAAACTATTTTTAGAGGTTAAAACCTCGTTTTTACTACTATCCTAAAATACTTACCTGTATTTTATTTATGCTGACTTTGTCCTACCCCCTAAGAGGTGGCGTCGAACCCTGCGCATTGCAAGTCCCTCATACTAGATTAAACTTCATAAAAGCTCAACCTCAGTGTGCTGTATACGTAACCTGCTTCTCAGTTCTGCCTCAATCCCCACTACTCGCCCGCTCCTACGACGGGTTGTTATCTGTGGTGCAAGCCGGCAGTCCCAAATACCTCTCATCCTACTGCTTGATTTCGCTACTGACCATTCTTCCACCCACGGTGCACCCAGCGAATGCCGCTCGCAAGTATCCAGGGCTGATCTGTCCCAGACATTGCCGAAAGCTTGAACACCAAAGAGGCCCTTAAGACCTCGTCCTCCCTGTAAACCGAACTCCACTGACGGGGACCATAACTTCCCAATCTAGCTAGGGCGAAAGCGCCGCTACTAAATAGGGAAAGGAGCCTTCTCAGGGATCAAAATCGTAACCCTGGAGCCCCGGGGCTGTGATGCCACTCGTGACCAGTGACATGCCCACCAGAACAATCCCTTTCTTGTGCTAACGCCGTCAATCCACTTCGTCGTGCTGCCGGAGTTTCTAATTGCATTGAGAGGTGAGGGTCCACGCACCCTCACCAGTCTACCCTTAGGTTACACACACCTTGGGAGTCCCAGGCCACCTCTTCACCTGAAGATCTCTTATACATGCGCAACACACACAAGCATTTGGGAGTGGCAAGCTAACCCCCACCTGTCAAATTTGACAAATCTGAGCCGACGTAATGGTCGGTTATAGTCCGCATCACGGACTTGACAAGTTAACACACCTCAGAAGGGTTGCCGCGTCAAGCGCATCCCCCAAATCATAGTATGACGAAAAGACACGGTGGGGGCCAACATCACGAGGAATACCCGACTGCTCCCAACAAAGAGCGCACACTGGTTCGCTGGGTTGAAGTGTATCGACAAAATTTGAAACTAAGTGGCGAGAGCAAGAATTCGTTTCATAAAATTATTCCTCAAAAAGGAAAAAAGGCCACTGGGCAATACACTGCTCACCAACCGGGAATTCACACACCGGTCTGCTAATAACCAATAATTTTCAAGTCACCTAAGTTAACGGTGTACCACTCCCTGCACGCAGCATTTCGCTTCGTGTATAAACATCCCCTTAGAGATAATATCTCGCTAGGAAATGGACCGACCGCAGTGAGCCAAGGTTTACATAAGAGCAACTAATAACTAACATGAGTGGTAAGGTACAAGTGCCATGATCGGCGTCTCAGAATTCATCACTTATGGATCTTCCAAGAACTTCACACAACAATATATACGACTGAGAAATTCTCAGATAATTTCGTAAGGCCAACGTACCAACAGTCCAGGGCAGTAAACACTATCTCCTAAAACACAAGTACACAGGTGTTGTACTATGAACGCAGCTGAAGGAGGTCCAAGTAGCCACGAAGACCGACCTTCACAGAAATCAGTTACCACCACTTCACACTACTCACTGTCACCGTAGTGTCCGCCAGCAATGTCACCCGCATGTGTGATGCCGAGCAGCCCCAACGTGTGCTCCCTCGGCCGGCTCTCGGGATGTAATCGACTGCACCGGCCAATATAATGGAGGTGACTGGCTTTAGCGCCACAGGACTCTTGACTGACTTTGCGCAGATTTATTAATCGACTGGAAAGGTAGCCGTGATACGACATCGACTTGCTAAACACAGCTCCTACTCCAAAATTCGATGGGTAGATAGAGAGCAGCCGCCATCTTTCCATCCCTGCCACAATGCGATTCGAGAGTAGCCTACTGCGCGTTAAATAACCCTCGAATCACTGTTACATTTTCCAAAATCAAAACTTCTAATCATTAACCCCATCCTGCAAATCTGAGGCACAAACACGCAATGCTAACTTATGTCAGTGCCAATCATAACTGAACCCCAGACATCCATCAGCCGACACAGATGGTGTCAATTTACCATGCTGTAAACCCATGTACTGGCTGGCCATACTGCATTAAAGCCACCAAGAGGAATTTTACAATAAAATCATGCTATGACCAGGAGACTGTAATTTTAAATCTACGGCCAAAGTCTTTACGGCTTAAACTTCCTACGGTAAAGTGATAAAACGAGGTTTTAACCTCTAAAAATAGTTTTTACTTAGCCTAAAATACTTACCTGTATTTTATATATGCTTTACAATATTGGAAATGCTACCCGTCCCAAACATGAATTTAATGCACTCTGGGTCCTTGCAACGGCGCTCCCTGGGGCCCGTGTCCACCGCTAGGTGGCGCCCCATTCCCGCTACTCCACACAGTTTGTCTCCCCGTAAACGGTTCGACGCGGGAGGAGGGTGGGTTCCCACAGGTAAGTATTTTAGGCTAAGTAAAAACTATTTTTAGAGGTTAAAACCTCGTTTTTACTACTAGCCTAAAATACTTACCTGTATTTTATATATGCTGACTTTGTCCTACTTGAACGAAGGCGTCGAACCCGCGCCATTGCAAGTCCCCAGTAGCCCTACAAAATCAATCTGTCTAGCAGGACTACCCTCGAGCACTTTCTACGTCTACAATTACTAGCCTAAACCCCTTACCTCACTTCCTCTTTACCAGCTTACCAGCTGCCATGAACCTGATGTCTCTGCGGGTTGCCGTCGACATCACTACTTCCCTTAAGTAATGGGCCACGAAAGTGTTTCGTCCCTTCCATCTGGCAGCGTCTAGGATTTCGCCCAACGGTGTCCCTGCTGCGAAGGCCCATGATGTCGCCATCGCTCTGACTTCGTGGGCATTGGTCCTGCTTGTAGCCGGCCTCCCAACCTGTTGATGGCTCTCTTTGATCACCCTGCAAATCCACCTAGCAATCGTGGATGACGTCGCCGGTTCCCTTGTGAGATCCTCACCTCCGGCTGACAACTTCACGAACAGTGGGGTCCATCCCCTGGTGTTCCGAAGGCCTTTCTCCTCCACCACTGGCTTAGTCCTAGCCAGGTAGAACTTCAACGCCCTGACCGGGCAATGAAGGCGATCCGGGCATCCCGCCTCCAGTAAAGGTGCCAACGCGTTTACAACCAACGGCGTCGGCGCTTCCTCAGGTGTTGAGTTCTTTGCTCGGAACTTTGCGTGTGTAAGTAGCGTGATTCGAGTCCAATTTGGCGACCCACGCAGAAAATCTCGGTCCCTGGCCAGCGCGGCCAGCTCGCCCTGCCTAGCCGCCGACGCCAGTGCCAGAAGGAACACTGCTTTCCTGGAGAGATGCTCCCAGGACGCTTCGTTCAGGGGCTCGTAGGGCGCCCCAGCGAGGTTGTGGAGCACTTCCGTGAGGTCCCAACCCGGGTAGAGCTTTCTAGTTCTTGGCCGGAGCACACTGAAGGATTGGATGATCCTGGCCACACTCGCACTTTCCGTCACGTCGCTTTTCCCTGCCAGCGCCAGGACCGAGTTAATAGCTGCCCTATACCCCTTGATGGTGCTAGGGGCCAGTCCCTGAGCAAACAAGGAGTTCAGGAATTCACATACTTGTTGAGGCGACGGATCCAAACTTCTCACTTGATGGGATTTACACCAATCAACCCATCCGCGCCATTTACCCTCGTAAATTGTTTGAGATGATTGACGAATGTTCTCCACCATAACTTCCGCCGTGCTTCGTGAGAATCCACTCGACGTCAGCATACCCTTCACAACCTCCACGCGTGAAGGTGTAGGATTGCCGGGTTGTGGTGTAGCGTCGTCCCCGCGTGCTGCGAGAGGATGTCTGCTCGTCGAGGCAGCTCGATCGGGTCCCTCTTCTTCATTTTCCACAGTTCCACGAACCACGGGGAGGCCTCCCACCACGGGGCTATGAGAATGAAGGACCCCGTCGACTCTTTCGCTTTGGTCAACACTTTCTGGATCAGCCTGAAGGGTGGGAACAGATACCCGAACACGTTGTTCCACTCCAAACTCAGTCCATCCGTCGCCATCGCCCGACTGTCCGGATACGGGGAGGCAAAGAGTGGTAGCTGTGTATTCGCACGTGTCGCGAAGAAGTCCACCGTCGGAGTTCCCCACTCTTGGAATATCTGATGGCATACCTCCGGGTGGAGGCGCCATTCCGTCGTGGGTACCCTGCCTACCCTGGAGAGCTCGTCTGCCAACACGTTCATGCTGCCCGCGATATGTCGTGGGGCCAGCATGATGTTGAACTCCTCGCAGAGCGTGAAGATCCTGTGCACGTCCACGAACAGTGATCCCGACTTCGTCCCACCTCCCCTCCGCAGGTAGGACACCGCCGCTGTGTTGTCCGACAGGACTGTCACAGAAGAATCCCGGAGTCTGTGTGCCCACACTAGTAGACTGTTCCACACGGCACGTAGCTCCAGCACATTGATGTGAAGGTTGCACTCCTCTGGCAACCACAGGCCCGCCGCCTGTTCTTCTCCCACGGTCGCACCCCACCCCGAGGAGGATGCGTCCGTGATCAGAAGCCAGTCCGACGCTGGCGTGTGGATCGGTACCCCTTCCTGCAGATTGCGGGCCACCGTCCACCACGTTATAGCCTCTACAGGGGCTCTGTCTAGGGAAATGAGGTCCTCCCATGAGACCCTCGGTACCCATTCCAATTTCCGCAGCCAGTGCAGTGGGCGTACTCTCCACGAACCTCTTGGGACTAGAGACGCGCACGAGTCCATTCTGCCGATCGTCCTGGACAACTCCCGCGCGGAAATCTGTCGCAGCTGCAGGAGGCTCTCCGCTGCTGCCGCTACCTGGTGTACCCTGTCCTCGGACGGTCGTATGGAGAAATCCTTCGTGTCGAACCAAGCCCCCAGGAACTCGAAGCACTGTTCCGGGACCAAACAGGATTTCTTCACATTCACACCCAGGCCTAACATCGTCATAAGCCGCACACACCTTGCCGTGTCCCGGGACAACGCGGCTGCGTCTTGGTTCCTCAGGCACCAGTCGTCCAGGTATGCATGCGCGTAGATCAGCGCCCGATGAAGTATCGCGAGCACTGGCTTCATTAGCACTGTAAAAACGTGAGGGGCTGAGCACAATCCGAAGGGAAGGACCACAAATTGGTAGACCTTCCCTCGGCACACTAATCGGAACAGGTGATGAACACTCTTGTGTAGCGGCACATGTAGATAGGCATCCTCTAAATCGATTGATGTCGAGAAGTCCCCCGGCTGAAATGCCTCCCTGATGGACTCCAACGTCTCCATCTTGAAGTGTTCTGTTGTGATGAACCTGTTGAGGTGGCGCAGGTTGAAAATCAACCGCATCCCCCCGTTCCTCTTCGGGATCACCCTCGCCGGGCTGAAGAACCCCAAGGTGTCCCTCGGAGCCACCACCAACGCTCCTTTCTCCACAAGCGACATCACTTCCGCCACTAATTCTGGTGGCTCGGGCCTCCGGAGTAACCAGTGTGGCGGGTCTCTTCTTAGTGGTGGCACCGAAGTAAAGTTTGGGATATAACCCGACTTTACGACGGCCACCACGAACGGATCCGCCGTGATGCGTTCCCATGCGTCGCAATGGCGCGATATCCTGCCCCCTACCCGTCCCCGCGGGGGGGGGCTGAGGAGATTGCGCCAGAACCTTGTCAATGTCCAGAAGTTGGGGGCCTACGACCTCCTCCGCGGCTTCGGGGGAAGACACCCCTCCCGGTGTGTCCTCGGCCTCTAGGTGGTTTACCAGTCCCAGTCTGGCTTTGTGGTTGACCGCCTGCACTCTGTCCCATCTTCGATTGGCCCTGGCCTCCAGGGTGGTGGGTTTCCCGAAAAGGCTGCCTGTTTCCTCCCGCTCCTCTATGGGCTGTTTTACTCCTACTATGAGAAACAGGTGCTTTAACCTTCTCCCTAAGCTCCGGAGCCACTGTGAGGAGCTGTCCGTTGAACAGCCAACGAGACCTATGAATCGGGAGCAACCGTAAGTCCTTGAGCGCATCCTTACACACACCCGCCGGAGCACTTGCGAGATATCCATCCCTCCTATGCAGCACCGAGTTGAACAGCGCCCGAGTTCCCCAGTTAATGGCGTCCGTGTGGAACTCGGAACCCTTACGCATAAGTTTAATCGCCTCGTCGATGGCCACCAGGTCTCTGTCCTCGGGGTCCGACGCGAGGTACTCCTTCAACTTGGCCGTCGCCGCCGCGTAGGCCATGTCCGACGTGGAGTTCGCGCGCAGACTCGCCCGGATCACTCTTTCGTCCTCTTCAAATTGCGCGGGCGCCACACGAATCCACTGTGGGCGCTGTAGGTTTGAGCCCATGTCCATCCTTGCCTCCGCCGCCACGTACTCGGTCTCCTCGTACGTGCGGTAGCGTGTCGCTCTTGGCGCACCAGCGTTCCCTGCCGAGAAAAAGAAGGTCCCCTTCGTCAGATCCGGTGGGGGGGGAGGGTTGACGGCTGATAGCACCTTCCCCGTGTCCCGTAACGTGCCCCCGTTCACGAGCAATTGGCGAAACAGCACTTGGGATTGCGGAAGATTATTCTGTTGTTTAACAGTTCTGTCCATGTTCGCGAATGACGTCGCCGGTGGTTCCCCTTCTGCAATTACCGGAACCACAACCCGGGGGCAAAATAGGCTTGGTAATGATCCATAGACTTCCTCCACCAGCCACTTCCACTCTATTGTTTCCTGGGCGTTGGCTGAGCCGTCCGCACCGGGGTCCAGATCCCCGTACGGAGCCTGGCTGTCATCCGCGGGTATAATCACGGGGGCGAGCGGCACGTGGAACACCGCCCCGTCCCCTCCCCGGTTGGCTTGGTCCTCCGGCGGTAGCACAACGCCGGCGCTCGCATTCGCCGAGCACTCCGTTGCACTCTGCTGCCTCGCGTCACTGCCCTGTGGCGCCGCTGGCGAAAAAACCGCGTCCTGTCCGCCTCCCTGTAGCGACAATGGGGGCGGGGGAGGGGGGGCGGCATCGCGGGCAAATTCCACCCAGTACCGGGCTGCGGTGTCGATGTGTGTCCCGGACCCACCTGTCCGCTCCAGCCTGCGTACCCAGGCCAGGACCACTGTCCGCCGTGATGTGACCACCGACTGTCCCACTGCGTACTATAGTCCGCATAGGTGTAGTTCTCCGCCGTGTCCGACCGTGTCCCGGACCGTCTCTGCACCGGTTGGCCCTGTCCGGAGCACGTGTCCGCTGTCCCGGACTGGGAGCGGGTCCAAGGCGGCACGCCGCCCTGTCCCCCCGCGTCCGCCCGTCCTTGCGGGTCGGCTCTATCCGGTTCCATCCCGGAGCTTGTCCGGGACGGTCCCAGCGGCATTTGGGAGGGGGGCCGCTGGGCGTTGCCCGCGGCCTCCGCACCCATGCCGAGTACTGTATCCAACAATCTCCTCCGTTTTGGTGACGATTCATCGGCATCACAACCAACACTTACGGCAGTCCGTGGCGGCGACCCCGTCGGCGTGAATGAACGTTGTCGGGCACTGGACTGTCCTCCCGTGATCATGGTAGTTCCCACCGGTAATTTTGGCGACTCCTTCGTCCCAAAATAACTTTCGAAAGTTTCCAAAATACCTTTTTGGGTTTCGAGGGCACGCCGACGTTCGACCTCCTCCGACTCCTTCTTACGCGTCGATTCTAGCGCTGCCATCTGCTCGGACACCATACGCGCCACCATGTTGGCCAAGCTCACTTCCTGTCCGGGCGCGTCGCCTGTCCCGGGCAGCCGCCGAACAAAGGACGTGTCCGCGACCTGTCCGATGGTCGCCACCGTTTCGTCCACGTTTTCCGAACCACAAGAGTCCACTTCATTCACCAAAAATTGATCTGGGTCGATAAGTGCACAATTGTTCGCCGCCTGTTTTGCCAACACACGTTCTTTTCGTCGTAAATCCTGCCGACGGTCCGAATCGGCCCACGTAGCTTCGATGGCCGCCACGATCTTCGGGTCCGTTGTGTCACACCATTCAGCACACTTGAAAGAACCAAAGTTACAAACCCTGCATCTGCGACACCGTGGGTGGGGATCACGATGATAGAGTTTGTTCGAACATTTACCCGACGCATTCCCAGGGCAGATCGCCCGTTTTTTGGGGTTAACGATGACTTCCATGTTACAGAAACGTAGTAGCTGCGACCGATCTCGATCGCGTCCCAAACAAAACTGTGTGGAGTAGCGGGAATGGGGCGCCACCTAGCGGTGGACACGGGCCCCAGGGAGCGCCGTTGCAAGGACCCAGAGTGCATTAAATTCATGTTTGGGACGGGTAGCATTTCCAATATTGTAAAGCATATATAAAATACAGGTAAGTATTTTAGGCTAGTAGTAAAAGCGAATTTCCGGTTGATCACAATAAGTACAAGAACCTCCGTCTCCGGCCTGTCGACATTCAGAATACAGGGAGACCACTAGGCCACTGGGTACCCATAAGAGGTTCGCCAACGTTTTAATCTAGAACACTAATTAAAACAGTGGCGAGTGCTATGATTGTCTCTAAGACAATTCAGGGTTCAGAATAAAGCGATTCAAATCGGCAATTTTTAAAAACAATTATTCGTCCCCAATCACTTACCTCGCCAAAATTTCAATCATGAAAAAGGGAATATGAAAATATGTGGCGAGTGCAATAATAAGCTCGTTTTGAGACTTATAAAGATAAGAATACAACGACTAAAATGTGGCGATGTTACATAATACCTCAATCGCCCATTAACTTCTCCTTAAGGCGAGTTTATCCCACTTACTACGAACCTCGAATCGTATCGATCCAATCGTCAAAATAAACTTTTTGAATGTAGGCTTGTCCACCTTCGAGGAGCAGTGGACGCCGTCAACGTAATTGACGGTCAAGGCTACTTACCAAACAACCTTAGCCCAAGTTACAAGCGAACATCACGCTTTAGACCAACGTCTATCGATTTCCTAAAATAATTGATAGGCTAATTGAAAATTCGCTGCAATAAATCCAGTAAGGATGTCCATAGTCTATTGGTTGGCCTTCGGATAAGGAAAAATTGATTAAGGACGACTGACCTAAAGGAGCACAGGAAATCACGACCGTGCGACTAACAACCACGTGTGCCAGTGGTCTAGGACCGCGACACTGATGTGCCCAAATGGTCCGCGACCGCTGCCTATGCTACCACGCCAAACGCTCGGTAAGCAATAGACTAAACCGGGCCGATTTACTGGCGGTTTATTTGAGCCTTGATTCGACGAGAACAGCGATAAAGTGGCACACAGGTACACAGCGACCACAATTCACCTAGAACAAACTAACGGGCTAGTATGAGAGCTGCTCTCATTTCTCCATTCCTGTTGCATTGTGAATCAAGGGTACTGAGCATCAAGCCAACCCATGAAATCACCGCCACAGTTTCCCTGGTGTCAGACAAAACACCACCACACAAATCATAAAATCTCTACGATACTTGTTTGCAAACCAACTCGCAAAAACCAAACGTCAACTTTTACTTCCAATCCATAGCCTACACCATGATCACGCCGACTGGA
>JAHWFP010223967.1:40193-71981 GCA_023313725.1 Lithobius niger | reverse complement strand
GTCCCGGACTGGTTGTCCGGACCGTACAGCTGCAGTCCCGGACTGGTAGTCCGGACCGGACAGCTGCAGTCCGGACTAGTGGTAGTTCGGCAGACTGTCGACTCGGTGTCGAGTCTGCCGACTGTCCCAGTGACATGTCGTCCGCCCATGTCCGCAAGAGTCGTGGACCCTGGGACTGGGACTGGGACTGGTGAGGACTGCCATCCACCCCCCCCCGATGACGGGAGTAGCGGTAGGAGTTCAGCACCAACAGATCTACGCCAGAGGACCGACTAACCGCCCTAGGGTGTGACCCGGGCTAGCTATAACGGTCGTGGCCGTGTTACCAAATCCGACCCGTCGTTTCCTTAGGTTAGGAAACGCAGCGTCAGTCACATTACCTGTACTTTTCATTACCTGTATTCCATTCAGCAGCGTGGCCTCGCAACCCGGACTGCCTGCGTTTGCATGCGTGGAACCTTTGATCCACCGGACGCTGCCGGACATGGCTACCGACGGACACTGCCGGACGTGGACACCGACGGACACGGGCACCAACGGACACGGACACCGCCGGGTCCCATGCAGTCCCAAACTCAATTTGCCTGTGTAAACACTACACACAACGACTCGCCGCCGCTATTATCATCATTACAATTCACAAAGCACGTAAAATGGCAAGCAAACGTGCAAACTACTATAAATAATGACACACGGCGACGTGGTTACGTTTGCCGATAAACATCGCCAATGGTCGCGAAACTTCCTTTGTCTCATTCTGCCGCTCCCAGAATCACCAGTTCTTGGCAAAACTGGCACTCTAGATCTTCCAACACTCCACATAATATCCGAAAACACGGTGATCCTTCAGGTCTAGTCTTCTTTCGAATAGCCTTCCCTCTTTCCCGAAGCAGGAACAACGATTACAATCCGCCATTTTAGGCCTATTCGGCTGAGCGAAAAACGATGCGACTTTACTCGTCGCGTCCCAAACAAACTGTGACGAGTAGCGGGAGAGGGGCGCCGCCCGACGGCGGTCATGCGCCCCAGGGAGCGCCATTGCAAGGGCCCGGAGTGTGTTTAAATTAAAGGTTGGGACGAAAGGCATTTCCAAACTTGGAAAGCATAAATAAAATACAGGTAAGTATTTTAGGATAGTAGTAAAACCGGTTTCGTACGGTTCCGATACCGGTTCCGATTATCAAATGGCAGTGCACAGCAAATTGAAAAAAAAAAAAATTAATAATAATGAATTAATTATGTTCAGGGTGTCCAGGGTGCTGGATCAAATTTTTCCAATTTACATACATTTAAAAAAAAATTTGATATATACAAATTTGTATAATTAAAATTAAAAATTTAATTAAATTAAAAAATTAGATTAAAATTTTTAAAAAACATTAAAATAATGTGTCACTTATTTTGTCACTTGTGTTTTTGCTTCCTGGATTAATGCCAAGCCCTTTTTCTACTGGTGCTGATACGATTTAAAACTTTTGCTTTCCAAATTTATCAGATTTAATTAAAAAAAATTAAAATTAAATTCAAAAAATAGTTTAAAATAACTACAAAATTAAAACGATTTTTTTAAATTCTGCTCTGGACCTGCATTTTTAAATAGGATTTTTGATTCTTGGATTGGTCCAAGCCCCTCAGTGAAGCCGATATAATTTAAAATTTTCTTTTCTGGATGTATTACATTTTATTTTTTTACTTGCCACTTAAATTAAAATCAAAAAATTTAATTAAATGAAAATAACTGGCTAAGTAAGTGCGTACTTGAAGATTTTTTGCAGCCCAGATGCCTAAGAGTCTTAGCAAAGCTTTGCATACTTGAAGATTTTTGCAGACCGGAGTTAGTGCATGCACTGTTGACTCAATCAAACACACGATTTAGAAAAGAAAATGGCGGTGCAGGATGACCAGCTATGAATCGTTAAGCTATAGCTGCCCAAAATAGGAAACAACTTAATGTTAATAAAGTTCTGACATCATTAAACAAACAGGAATCAACTGTAACATATTCTGCTTAGTATATTACCAGCCTAGATGGTATTTTATGGTTATATGATGCGAACTACACTAACAAAACTTGGTGTAAACAGGTAAGTGGTCCACTAAAAACGCGCGAAAATATGTTACTCATCCAATCCAAGATTCTACTATCAGTTTTACGATGATTTAAGCTACTGAAATTAATTTTTTGTTCCAAGACCTCTAAGAATTCATCTCAACTATCGCATACCCCTGGAAAAGGTAATGTAGATGACAATAGCTAGTGATTTAGTGCCGATTTTTGAAAGGTAGTCAGTATCGGCCAACCAAGATAGCGGTTCCAGTACCGGTTCCGATACCACGGAACCGTACTCAGAACCGGAATCGGTACACCACTACCATTTAAAAATATATCAAGTATTTTTGCCTTACGCACACAATAATGCTAAAATTTAACTGGGTAGATATGCTTGGATAAGATTTGACCCATTTAAGGCATCGACCCCCATGCCAATAAACCAAATTTTTAATTTTTCTTGACCTTAGTTGACCACAATACCAACAATCAATGTTATAGCCCCGTCTCCCCCATTACCACCCAATATAAAATAATTTATTCTGTTTGTTAACTAGACTATCACACGAAGGAAAAATAACAATACCTGTTGTAGGAGCAACAGACTGAGCTAACGTGACAGTAGCTTGAGTTGGCTTGGCAATCAGCCCGTGGCCAAGTATTTGCGCCGAAGACACCGCGGCCGACTGCGTCACTAATGAACTCCCTCCACTTGCTGTAACCTGGAGGGGGAAATAAACACCCTGTTAACGGGCAAACGAGTGTTTTATTAACAAGAAAACGATCCGCATGACCTGCTCCTTCGCGATAGATTAACTTTATACAGTAACAACAAAAACATGGCAAAGGTTGATTTCAGCCCTCCTCATCTCACCTGAGACATGTGCTGAATGTTCTGCTGCGGAACCTGTTTCATCACTTGCTGAATCTGCTGGACAGTCACTGTTGATAACTGTTTCTGACTGTGACCAGGTGTGGCACCACCTTGCTGCACAATCTGCACTGTACCAAGTTGAGTCGGAAGTTGTGATTTGCCCTGCGCTTGCTATAATGGATGAGACAGGGCATGCCATCTTTATAAGTCGTACCATGCTGTTGTATAATATTCTAATGTCTAACATGCCCTCCACTCTTAAGCACCAGGTACACTTTTAATAAAATTTTGTATTAGGAAGCCAATATGCTAACAAAACTAAAGTGCCTTAAATCGCTTATAAAACACCCATGGACTGTCAAAATTATTCAATAAAAAAAGGGTGTGGGTCGTAACAAAGTAATAAATAATTTTTCGAATCTTACTTCTTTCTGTACAGGAAGGGTGTTAAGCTCCATCACGAAAAATTTGTTATCTATGCGATCATTTTCATATGTGATCTGGGTTCGGTCGAGGATTAACGCAATGCCTTTATTCCCATTTGTTCAGGAATTTAAGTTTATCAGTTTACTAGTTGAAGCTTTTAGTCAATTTCTAGCAGAAAAAAATGACAATCTAAAATGTCAGAAATCGAAATATTGCGGAAAATGTACGAATGCTTCCTTATTAGAATTTTCATTTTATTTTTTAAGTTAAAAAAAAAATCCAGGCAAGCTGAATAAAAATTAATTACCTGAGCAAGTTGGGCCACCTTCTGTGATTGTTGCTGCTGCTGTTGCTGCATTTTTCGTTGCAGCAACTGTTGTTGAAGCTGAAATTGGCGTAGTTGCGTTTGCTGGGTAACAGCGGCCATTTTACTACCAGTAACCGTCGCTTTCACCTGCAAATCCCAAAATACATTAAGAATTAAGGTTAGCTTCGCTTTGTGTCTTTGCTGCCGACGTTATGGTGTTATGTCATGTTCACCACAAAAGTCTGAAAAAATAAGTGCAGTTTTAGGGAAACTTAATTTATTTACAAGTATAGGGTTGGGGCAGTTCTGTAGAATTGTTCAGATTGACGGAGCCCCCTACTAGACTTGTCAGTCAAGGTGTAAACAGCTACGACGCTCCTTGGCGGCTAATAAGGATCATTCCGGACATTTTGTCCCCATACGATCATCAGAGGCTTCTCAGTTCGAATCCCCAGATTTGGTCTCACTGCTAAAACATTCAGTAAGAATCAAAATTGAGGCGGTTCATCAAGAGGACAGAAGCAACCCTTCCCAATGTCGGTCGCCACTCGCCATTTGGCGAGAGGAAATCAACAGTTGGCGACTTAGAATTTAGCCTTACTCGCCAACTCGGCGACTAGCTACAGAGTATGCCACTAAAAAAGGGGTATCTCTGGAACCGTATAAGTTAGAGACGAACGGTTTGTGGCGTTATGCTCAGATTTATAAGGGGTATATAACTGGATTTTCTGCATTAATACTGGAGTTTAAGAAAATTGCACAATTGTGTTAATGCATAAATTAGAGAAACTTTTCATCATACAAGACGTATTTGGTATGTGGCGAGTAAAAATTGTGAAATGGCGAGTGCATTGTAAGGTCTACTGGCCAAGTGGCGCCTGCTACTGGATTGACATTCAGAAGGGTTGGACAGAAGTATCATTATGCCACCATGACATTATATTCACTGCAGCGCTTATATCACAAGACCTTTGGAGTTTGGCCTCTTCTTGGTAGTTGGCAATGAACTATCGCCGTCCCTTAAACACATCCGAAAAGTTCCACGCATCTTTCAATGAATCTCATGCATGTCACGATCTAAACTTAACAAGTAATTACCGGTAATTGCAGTTAGGTTTAATCTGCCAATCGTTGTCTGCCTGCTTAACACATTTCCCCCTCATCACAAATTAGACGAAAAAGCAAAATGCCAGAGCAATAAGCAAAATGTCAACAGGCAGCATTTGGTCTCACTGCAGATACCCTGTATGAGCATTAAATTTAATGAGGACAAAATTAGGTTGTTAGAATTTCTTCAAATTTGATCTGTGTTGCGAACATAAATTTTTCACATGCCCACAGACTGAAATAAGTAAATAGAAAACAAAACAAACATTAAACGGTTCAGTCCGGATCCTTACGTTGGGAAGGCTGAGACTGACAGCACTCATTGGAATGGTGACGCTAGGTGAACCGCTCAGCCCCGTCGGGGTGGACACAGTCTTCACTAGTGTTGCCACCTGTGTCTGGCCGGCAGCTTGCTGTTGCTGCTGCTGCTGTTGTTGTTGCATTTGCTGGAGTTGTGTGTGCGTCAGGAGCTGAGTCGTCACCTGAATAAGGTACAATGTCAACAACACATGCCATGCAATGCAATCCAACATCCAGTTCATGCAACAGATAGTTGTTAACGTTAACTTCATAAATTTCAAGTTTTTTTTTAAAGATCAGTATACCACTGTTAGTAATTTTAAACAGGCAGACTTTATAACCAACCCAGGTCCTGCAACCTACTTTCATTATGAAGATATTGAAAATTAACTTAATAGTGAGCTTGTATTAATAGACTGTCTTAAAGCCCGTCTACAGACAGGGTAAATTTAATTAATAACTTATAACACTCCAAAAGTGGCTCCACTTTTTAATGGGTTAATGAATTACTGCTGGATAATTCCCCCCACTCTAAAATTACTTCGCTCCTTTTTGCATTGCTCGCCAAACATTTATGAGAGTGACGTCGCAACAACCCCCCCCCCCCAAATCAAACGTTAGTTTCCAACACAGACCCCTATCCAATTTCCCCCCCCCCCCCCAAAAAAAAAAAAAACAATCTCCAATTCTCGAATTATGCATCCAGTGAGGAATAAAAATCAGTGGTGATTCACTTCTGTGCGATAGGTACATACGAATAATGGTGGCCTCCGACGACAGACAATTTTTTTTTGCCTTGGATTTTTTTTCGGATGAAGGTGAACGCTCCAGTAAATTCACTGAAAATTTAAAGGAATTTACTAATGTTCAAGTTTGTATGCACTAGTGTTCTAAGTGGTGGTAGACATTATTTTCTGTGTCTCAAATAAATGCTTTATGCCCATGCTTTTAAAGCTTCCTTCGCTCCCCATCTGCTCGCAATCCACTACTTTCATTTGGTGAACTATTCAGAAAATCAATACACTAAAACCACTTGCGAAGAACGCACACTAATATTCAACTTGAATTTTTGGGGAAGTGTTTCTCAGTTCCGTTCATTTTTTTTCAGAAGTTTACAAGCACCGAAAAAAAAAAAAATTCCCCACACACTACATTTCAGGATCTTTGGATTTGGAATTCTAATGTTCGTGTTGTGCACTATCAAGCTGTATATCTCACTGCTCTTGGAGATGCCATTTCTTGTCAAGCATTGTGGTAAGCCATCTTGTCAAGCATCTTGGGACGAACACTTTGATCGATCCTGCCGTATGTTGTTCCTGGCAGGTGAACCACACCTCAGAGCACGTAAGTTTCTAGCCATTAGACGTTTTACTACCCAGAAAGTTCCTCTATGAACCTGGCAGGACCAATGCACAAGAGGATAGATCAACTTGTTCATCCCAAGACAGCCGCCAGGAGCAGCGAGATACAGCCCTAAGGTGCACAGCGTTAAAATTTGAATTCCAAAGGTCCTGAAATGAAGTGTTTGGTTTTTTTTTTAATTTTTTTTTTTGGCATTTGTAAACTTCTGGGAAGGTGTACGGAACTGAGAAATACTTAACCGCAAATTCGAGTTAAACATCGGTGTGTTCTTCGCACATGGTTTTAGTGTGTTCTTCGAAATATAGCATAATGGCTGCGATTACATTGAGAGTCAATTGATTCAGGTAGGATGTCGTCTGCTAGTGTGTTCTTCTGAAGATGTCAAACCCGGAGCTATTTGTACAGATGATACCTGTAATATTTTAACAGTACGCACATGAAGGTATCCATCTTATGAAAAGCTTTATTCGCCAACTGTCTGCAGCAACATCAGCCCCACTAATGTCTTGAAGCACCAAGATAGCAGCTGACGAAGGCGATTTGTTGCACCATGAACAAGCCGCCATAACCTCTAGAGGTACCCCACCCGCCGAAGCCCAGGATGAAGCCCACACACTTTGAGTGCATGTGCTAGCGTGGAAGTTTGGGGAGGGGAGGAGCGTATGAAATAGGGCACCCTCTTGGATCCCCCTGAACACTAAGTCAACACTGCCAGTTTCGAAGGGAAAACTGGCGCCTTCACAGGTCATGTAAAGTACTTCAATATGGTTTGGAAGGTCCTAACACTCGTGCTAACCTCTTTTCTGTCTATTATTCCGCTTACTACTTAAACTGCCAAGTTGTAAAACGACTCTTAATGCAATATTATGCCTCAATATACAGACTAAAAAATTTAACTCCCCGCCAACCACCCTTACATCACTCCATCTAGTGGTCTACCTGACACATATGTACATGTTGAAGCCAAAGTTCCTAGTTCATCTGTACACAACCCTAGAGGGCAATCGAAATGGTTCGGTGCCGGTACGCATGCCCCTCAGATGACATCGCTAAGGACATGTAATTTCTGCGATAATACTATGCATGATTTTGCGGTAAGGTTTATTGCGATGAAGGTGCAATTTTGCGGGATTTTGCTGCAATTTTGCGGTGATGGACTTGGTGGCTGAATTCAATAATGAGTACACAATACAGCCTAATTTTCTAACATATACGCACCACGTACATATCTGGTGATGATCGACTGCGCACTTATGGCTGCCTAGAGCCCACCCAAAGCATTGTTTGATGCGGATTTATCTGCGTAATGCTTCGGTGAGAACTGCTCCAGAATTTTCTTCCAGTTAGCTAGTTGTCAAATATATTGGCATGAAAAATAAGGCCATTTTTGCGGTAAATTTTGCGCTGTTTTTGGAAATTTGTGGCATTTTGCGATATTTACTGAATTTTGCGACAATTAATGTGGAGTTTTTGCTTCAGTTAGTGACTGTTTACCTACCACATCAAGAATAACTTTCATACCTCATTTAGAAAAAAAGTTGCGAAATTTGCGATTTTGCAAAATCGCAGAAATTGCATGTCCTTAGACATTGCACATTCACCCGGCCTTAATGTCTCTTAAACCAGACTAATGCACTGGTTCTCGTAGGACTTGACCCGGAGCATCACTCTATTGTAGGCAAAGTTCGCCAGTGCCATTTATTTCAGTTACCAGCAGGTGCCTGTCCTGCAGAAAAGAGGCTAAAGAACACTAAAATCCTTGGAACACACCAGGAACCCCAGAGGAAATGATACACCGCCAAGAAAAGGCCTCTCTTTCCGGAAACGACCTGCAACCATGTTTTCCACTGGTACCTTGTCGCAATGTTACGAACAAGTTCGAGACTGTGTGGCCACTTGGTTCCCTACAAGTGGTACTTTTCCAAAAGAAAGTAGTGCTACTTTGCTGGTCTCATTGCTCTGCGTCCTCTAACCCAATTCTCCGAAAAACATGTAGGTGCGCCTCTTCCCGAGTCCTAAGCCCCTTTGGAAATTAAGACCCTAATAGGTGCAACCCTGTATTTTCCAAAGACACTCAAAAGTAATGTTCACCAACCTCAAACCCGCTGCATCGGTGTCCACTGTAGCCCAGGGGTTACACCAAATGCACGGACGGATGGGACATTGATCATATAGAATCCTACACACCCGGTACTCCCAGGCGGTCACCCACTCGATCATTACCTGGGCCCGATAACTACTGCACCGACTGCACCCGAAACTAGTGCACAGTTGATGCCTTTAAAGGTGATCATAGTTCTCTGAAACGTCTCAAGGTTTGTTGGGCTGGAATACCGCATACCCCTTAGATCAAACTGGAGAGTAACATAAATCTGTCACTTCGGCCATCGGGCGACAACTGGTGCATTCAGCATGGTATGATCGTGGACTTGCACTGTTGGTCAGCCACTGTCCCCTTGAAAGTGTCACTCCTCAGACCCAGACGGGTGTTTGGGTCCCCTCCACGGTTAACTCATACATTCAACTAAACTTCCACCTCGAACAACCTCGTCATCAATTTCCATGGACTTCTTGGCTTTTGCGTAATACCCACTACCAAGTCTAACGATCCTTCAGGATTCAAGACAGTCGATCTTAGAAAGTTAAGTAAAAAAAAAATAGGGAGGTGGCCCAACGATTTATGTTACTCCCCAGTTTGATCTAAGGGGTATGCGGTATTCCAGCCCAACACCTTGAGACGTTTCAGAGAACTATGATCACCTTTAAAGGCATCAACTGTGCACTAGTTTCGGGTGCAGTCATCACCTAACCTCCCTGAAGGGTTTCCTTTACTCCACATCTGGCGATGCCTCCAGTACATTCCCAAGACTGGTCAGAGCTGACCTTGACGATGGCGGCAATTAACAATTACTACTGACAATGGCACATTCACTGTTTCACTTGGTATCAATTATTTTGTCTCAGTTCTAAATTTGAAGGAAATCGGACGACAATCATAATTTCAAAACAGCGGCCATTAACTGATTAACGGCGACTGTGATACATTCATAGTTTATTTCATATCAACTAATAGCTGGCTCGTCTTCTATGTGCAAAATCTGAAAGAAATCTGAATTTTCCCAGTGAAAGACGTAGGTTAGAAACACCACATTATCCGGAGATTGTAGGATTGCGATCTACACCTTAACAGTGGAAGGAAGAGTAGTGACAATGAAACATTGTTTCACTTGGTATTATCTATTTTGTCTCCGTTCTAAATTTGAAGGAAATTGGACGATAAGAAGTACAATTTCAAAATGGCCACCTGATTTCAAGATAGCGGCCATTAGCAAGTACTAGTGATTATGGAACATTCATTGTTTCAGTTGATTTTAGCCTGTATGGGTTGCCCATTCTAGAGGATATATTGCTGGCCCCAAGCTGATGGTGTCTACAGCTTTGAATAAACTACTTCGGTGTTTAGGATTGTTTTATGTCTTAATGCCACACCAAAAGTACTTACGAGAAGTTTCAAAGAAAGCTACTCACCTGTCCCTGTGCAGGCACTTGAATTTGAGCCACCGAAGCACCAGCTCCTGTAGTAACGGTTTTTGGCTGTCGCTTAATTAATTGCATCAAATCAGCATCAGTCATTGCACGGGCAGGTTTGACGGCTTGCTTTGCAACCTAAAACACAGAGTTTTTTTTGTATTTGTTTGGCTCAATTCCACAAAACTTAATTACCGTTTTTATCGTGCTAATAGGTTCTCCGACAGTCTAACATTTTTAAGGGGAGACTGCCTTGTCACAGATTATGAGATCAACATAGTTTCAGGAAGTTGCAATTCTGGTTACGCTTCGACAATGTATACTAAGGCTGTACCGATACCACTTCTACCGATCCGATACAGATACCGGTCCGATATTGCACAATATCTGTTATACCAACACCGATACCGATTTTTATTCAAGCCCAAACTTCGTGTTGTACTGTTATTTCCGGAATCGTGGGAGTCTGAAGGCAGGGAACACAAATTTCTCGATGCAGATACTGATTTCGTTCAGGATAAGACTTTATGTTGCAATGTAATTTCCAGAGACGTGGCAGTCAGGCAGGAAGCATGAAGTTCTTTATCATCAAGGTTCAAGTTAAGTGTGGTATCTGCAAAGGAATCACTAAGAAATACCAATTCCGATACGATACTGATACTGTACGTGAATATCTGCACATTTACTGATGCAGTATCTGCATCTGTTCAGCCTTATGTATACAGAATTCTTGACGCGCGTACTGCGAATGTAGAAAAGAAAAGACTAAAATTGCAGGGCCTAAACCTGCTTAATTTTCAATTCAAATACCGATGGAACGGACGATTTACTTCGGTTTTCGTTTATTATCACTTACATCATGAAATCATCGCATTCGGTGTGGAAGTAGGACAGTTGGTGTGTGTGCGTCTCATTGCCCAAGCCTGAGGAAGAATGCCAGTATAAGCATTCAAAAATTTGCTAGTTTGGAGTAACTGGAACACTTTTGGTACTGCGTTCAAAAGAAGTAAGTGATAATAACTGCTTAATTTTAGTTTTTATTGCCTAACCGAACATATACATTACCTATTTTAATAGCAGTTTCCCCCTTTTGAGCTTATTTACCCTAGAATCTTGAAAGTTGTCTTCCCTGCCAAGCTCGTACGGTAGTGCGCATACGCGGGCTTAGGTCGGTTATATAAGCTCCGGCGCAGCGTTCAATTGGCACCATTTGTCCACCTTCCAGAACCTAGCTCATGGAGGGGAGGCTTGGGCGGGAGGCAAGGTAATGTATATTTTCGGTTAGGCAATAAAAACTAAAATTAAGCAGGTTCAGGCCCTGCAATTTTAGTCTTTTTATAACCAACGAAAATATCCATTACCTAATTTAATAGCCGACTTCGTCACTCGGTGCAGGGCTAGGTTCAGTACTTCCGCAGTACGAGCTGGCATCCCCAGGAAAAATTTTATTTTTCCTGATGAAGACACACCTGCTGTCCCAACCAGTTTCACCATCCTGAAACAGATTGTGCGTAGCAAGACTCGTAGTGAGTTGCAAGTCAGTGTAAAGGGGACATTTGGGAGTGCAATTGCTCAAATGCTAAATATATATATGGTATGTAATACTAGCGCATGCAGTGGTCTTAACATGACGGGATAGAAGGCAAGTAATCAAGCATAATGCTGAAAACACTACAGGATGGAGGAGGACGCCTGCAGAGCCGGAGGCATCTTGAGGGTTCCACAGGGTAGGTCTTGGAAGATGACGAGTGTCAATTTCCTCGTGGCGTATGCTGGATTTCATATATGGAGGAAGACATGGTGGAAGGTAAATGATTTGCTCGGAAGAAACGTCAATGTTTGCGGGGAGATGTCCCAGCGGATAAAAGGGCCAGGAGAATGGTTAAACTATCTTCTTTAAGAAGGAGACAGTAAAAACGGATGCCTGGCTAGAGTAACACGGAGGTGAAATTTTGGGTAGAGCTGGAAGGTGAGGGGGTGCTAAGGGACGCCCGTGGCTTTAGGGAGCATGGTAGATCTCCTTCCGCGATTTAGTATTCGGATTGATACCATGAAAGACGGGAATGAAGGAAGCGGCATTATCGAATTGCCAGACAGAGTAATTCCAAATGTGATGTAGTAGCGGAGCCTGAAGTGTCTTGTCTCCAAACGGAAATGGGAGAAGTTTCGGAAGGGATATTTTGGAGCTCGACGGTTGGTGCTGGAGCAGAAGGGGCTTTATCAATGGGAAAGGTAGATGGTTGTACGGCCGATTGAGGAAGAGGAGGCACAACAGGCGGAGGAACAGCGGAGAGGCCATGTGGTAGATTCAGGGTGCTGTTGAGAACAGGCGGAGGAGGCGCAGTCTCGATGGATGTCGGGCCAGGAGGCGAAAGAGGCGGAGTAAAGCATTACACAGCGGTGACGGACGGGTCTTCCAAGGGAGATGGTAAAGGTGAAGGGGCTGAATGATGCAGGGCTTGCAAAGAGGGTGATTGGTGTGGTGCAGCGGAAGGCTTAGAGGAAGGCGAAGCAATTCCGACTGAAGAAGGCGCCTTATGCAGCCGTCGTCTCCGAGAGCGAACACAGTAAAAAGCCCACCATGGTGGCGAGGATGGGATTGGTGATAGTAGAGAGTGGTGTCTGCGGAGGAGGGTGTAATTGATGCGCAAGGAGTAGTAGCGTCTGTTTATCAGCTCAAGTTCATTTGTGAGGGCCTCAGACGCACGTAGCATGGTATTTTCAGCTTGGAGATTCTCCACGCTTGTGGCCGTACTGCAGAGGGCTGGCAACTCGACCAAAGCAGATCGAAGAGCAGCGTACTCGGAGAAGTGTTCCATAAAGCGAAGAACAAAATCCACATTGAAATCCAAAACTTCCATTTCTCGTACAGAGAGATGTAATTCCCTGGTAAAGGCTTCACGCAAAACCGACACCGTAGGAAAGGGAACAAGAGAAGGCGAAAGAGCTGTGTTTCGAGAGGCATCGTCCAAACGTGGTGGAGGAAGGGAAAGCAGAGGATGCGAGAAAGTAGGTGTAATATTTGGAACGGAAGGAGGAGGAGGCTCTTCACGGCCTTCTTAATGGTGGAAAGTGCCTGTTGGTGCCGAGGAGGGGCGAGTGGAAAACGTGCCGATTTAATCTTGACGGCTTTAGTAGCTGGTTTGGTAGTTTTCATGGAACGCACCCCAGATGTTCCGGCATTTTGGAGAGTGCGGAGGCAGCACGTGCAGCGAATCCGTTCGGCCCGATGGATTAGAAGCAGAAGATTTCAATAGGCTCTCCCGAGGAGATTTAGGTCGGACTGAAGAAAGTAGACAGGAGACGTGAGGCAAGACCTGCCATTTTGATTTTCTCTTCCTGGAAGAGGGTAAGCTGTGCCGAACAGCAGGGCGTGGAGGTGGAATAAGAAGCGGGCCCTTCCGATGTGGCGCCTGAACTGCGGAGGATTGGAAGGTTGGTCCAGGAGAAGTAGAAATAGATCAACATTAAGTGTTGTGGGGGCGGTAGGGCCAGAGGTCGATACCTGAAGGTGTACCTCGGAAGGACCGTCCAGGCTGCAAAAAGTTCTGTTGAAAACTGGAAACGGAAGAGGTAGACGTAAACAATCTGGAGGATAGAAGACCGGTGAGCATGCATCGTCCGTACCAAGAGGAACAGTAGTAACAGGTGATGGCAGAATCGGAGGTGGAAGGGAGGAAGCTAGCTCAGTAAGAGTGGTAGGAACGGAGGATGTGAAAGAGGAGCCAAAGCCCCCGTCTGGGTAGCGGAAGGGAAGTGAGAAGTAAGGTTAGGAAAGACTGCGGAAGGCGGCTGCCGAGGTTGTTACTATAAATGGAAGAATGTGCCACAGGGGCACGGCCAGAACGCCTGGCAGGTGCATGGGAGATGTAAGGGCGACGGAAGGGTACGGGATCCTCCCCAGCATCAGGAAGCGGAAGGCACTGTGTGTGCGGAGGGTGAGAAAAACCTGAACCACCAGTGGAAGAGGAGGCTAAAATCGGAGGCGGAGCGGTTGTCTGCGAAGCGGAAGCGGCGGAGGTAGTACCGTGTGGCACGGATGCCAGAGGATCGGTAGACGAGAAATCTTCCGAGGGAAGGAAGGACGACAGAAGCAAACTTCGTGAGGGCGGAGGAGGATCATCCAAAACTGGAGGAATGGATGATGCCGCCATTAGTCCGTTGGGGGCAACGGAGGGTCAAGAAATCTCTTGAAAGAAATGGAGGAAGCGCCCTTCCGTGGAACGGATGTATGCCGAAGGTATCGACGATCTGGGGAAGCTCAGAACGACCACACGCGCTGATCGCCCTAGGAGAAATGATGCCAACTGAACGCTGAGTCGGAGCTTATATAAGCCGACCGAAGCCCGGCATGCGCAGTACCGTACGAGCTTGGCAGGGAAAACAACTTTCAAGATTCTAGGGGAAGTAAGCTCAAAACGGGAAAACTGCTATTAAAATAGGTAATGGGTATTTTCGTCGGGTATTTTCTTCTACCGCGTACTCATAATCCAATGCGAATTGGTAGTGTGGTAGAGATGGGCTGGCACAGGCTCAACTTTTCCACGCGAGCCGCACGGAAAGTCTGCCTTTTATGCCCTCTGTCAATAACTAAACTGGTTATTCAATAGATCAGGTTTGATTGGTCATTGTCGCTCCTTTTTTCGTGTGATTGTGGACACTTCAGCGCCATTTTTTTCTGCATCTGCTTGCACGCACGTCAAGAAATGCTTGTAAATGGGCTTAGCGTTTAATTTTTTTTCTTTTTTCTCAATGCTTTAACTAAGGCTGTGCTAGTACAATTTTTCCCGACAATGGTTAAATAGTTTTTAACCCTTTCAGTGCTAAACCCGAGAAAATCTCGGGCCAAACACAAGCACAGGTTGAAGTATTAAAAACAGAGTCCTTACTACGCGCGAGATGGGCAACAATGCAGGAATGACAACAATACTAGGTTCCCTTAACAAACCGACTATAGAGACGGCCGTGGCCGAGTTGGTAGAGGTGTGTGCCTCCCGTTTAAGAGCTCCTTCAGGTTGCTAGTTCGAGCCCCGTCCAGGTTACCCCTACTTTTTTGGAGATATGTACAAAACGCAGCTCTGAAAGGGTTAAACAAATTAACAGTTTCTCCAAACGAGTGACTTGGGGCTACTAACTTCGGTGAAACTTTATCTATCAAATGAAGAAAATATTAATCTTTTTCCAGAAATAAAAAGTTCAAATTAAAAATTACAGTCTGTAGTTTCCTTCGAAACCTAACTGACATGTGACCTGATAAACATAACAGCCATAATTGGCACAACAGTAGGCAATTAATGCTTCAAGCAACACAAGTCTTAAAGCAAATGCAACAAATTTATAAAAAGTAAATCAAGTTCACGCACTGCCAAGGTCAGGCAGACACTTAACAATTTTTAAGAACTTTTACGAGTTTTTCCAGGGTTGTGTGATCCCGAATGGTTTTTTTCGTCACAGTCTCTCCCCTTAACAATGAGTACTACAGCCATTCAGAATAGACAAACACCAAGCAGTCTGTAACTTACCTGAACCCTTTGCTGTGCTTGCGACACCTGTAACGCTGCCACTCCAGCAGCTGTGGCCAAAGAGGAGCTGACGGCGACAGAGCCTTTCTGTGCTTGGGCCTGTACAGCTGCCACTGCTGCTGCAGCTGAAGCACCCTGTTGTTGGGCAGCTGCTGCCACAGCTGCTTGTTGCTGCTGTTGTGCTGCTTGCTGTAACCGCTGCTCGAACAACAACAACAACAAAAAAAAACTTAGGTTTTAAATACAAAAATAGTTTTTACTTATCCTAACATACTTAACCTTTTAATTGAAGCTTATTTCGTTTCGAAATAATTCTCCATGCCCAACATTAACCCCAAAACATAAAGGCAAAGTACCGGCTTGCCACCAGGGCGCTGTCCCGTATTACATAATTCACTATAGCATCATACCCGGCTTCGCCCGGTATTTGTTTTGGCCGTGGTTTGTTTTGACCCGTGGTTGTTTCCCAGTTTTTTGTCAGTGTTACCTGAACGTTGAACACGAATCCTGTACGTGCGCTCTCCCTGCCCCCTTTTCCTTTTATCTTCCCCAAAAAAACTTACCGTGTATGGTTCAGTTAATGCGTAATCATATGCTTAATGGCAACAGACACATTGCCCCCACTCCTCACCACCCTATCAATCTTTTATTTCTAAAGAGCTTGGCTAAAAGATGCAATGCCCCAAACATGGGCATTTGCTGTTCAGGCCCTCCTGCCCACTCCTAGTTTATCGCTTTGGCTTGTCCACTCCCTGTTTTCGCTGAGTGTTGCCTGAACGTACAGTCCACTGGCATTTTTTTTCTGTAATACTCTCACTTTCCTCCAATGCTCTCCCTCCCATCTTCCCACCCCCTTTTCTCCCATCCTGTCAAAAATCTTTCATAATCCCATTACGATTGCCACATGGGACGTCAAGGGCGAGATCATGTTCTTCCTTTACATTTGACCCATGGCCATCACTATCTGTTTTGACAAGGCGTGGAACAGTCGCCTGGGGTGAATGATGAGACCAGAACATCTCAAGACCTTGTCATGGAGGTGGCAAGCTCTTGCACATACTTCGTTCTGAAAAATCTCATGTGAGCATGGCGCCAATCCTTCCTGTCAGAGCTTTGCAGAAAGAATGAGCTACAGACGGAAAGCTATTGACTGGGTTAATGAAACTCCGTTTAACGGCCTCTCTCCATACTTCCTCGCATGTCGACTTCTTACCCCAGAAGGGCCTATGAGAGAAACGCGGGAACAACTTCACTAACTCAGTATGGGAGCCAAGAAGAATAGAAAGTCAACCTCAAAGACGAGACCCAGTTTATAAAGGAGCTGCTGTTAAACACGAACGAAGAGAAAAGCTCGCCGAGAGAAGCAACCCGCCCAAATCAGTTCCTCACAATACCGGAAGGATGCAGCGAGATGTTTAAGAACGTAACTTAAGGGGAACCCAAACGTAAAACGCAAAATTTAAGAGTGCTGTGCCTTGTGGGGTTGCATTGGCTAAGAAGAACTAAGCCGCACACGGCACAACAGACAAACATTTAATAGCGTAGTACAAGCTTGGCAGGAGATAAATTTTTAGTGTGAAATCAGCATTGAGCTTATGCCGAACCTGACAAATCCTAGTCAACTAAAACATTAATCTCCCAAAACAATAACGCGCAACAAGTTGTCAGATACCTGAATCATTCCATGTTACCATTTACCTGCAATCGTTGTTGTTGTTGCTGTTGTTGCTGTTGTTGCTTGATCAAGGTCTGTGTTCGAAGAGCCTGCATCTGTTGAACAGTTAAATTTTTGGTGGCCACCTGCGTTGTGGCTTGCGTCTGCACCGTTCCGGCAGATACAGATGTCACAGCCGCCAGATTTGCGGCTGTGATGCGCTGTGTAGCTGCTTGTACCTGAGCAGGTGTCAGGCTAACAACAGTTTGGGGATTTGTACCGGCCAGACTACGAACAGAGACGCCTAAAGAAAAGCCATGTATTCATCATATGTATTCGAAAGCTCATCATTAGGACAAAAAAAAAAAACAATACTAAGATGGGAAGCTAACCTGCAGTAGCTCCACGTTGTGCACACAGGGATCCTAAACTGGTGGCTGTGCCAGTCTAAAGAGGACAAATATTACATATAAAACTTTGAAACAAAATCATGTTGATGCTGAAAGTTATTTTAATTATGTTGTTTATCAAGTCAATACTCTTCCAGCTTTCACGTTTCAGTATGCCATTCTAAACGTTTTTAAAGGTTTGAAAAATTTACAAACATAAACCATTTTGACAGAAATTTACGTGTGCAGTATTACATCGTACAAATTAATACTTTTATAAGTTCGTAAAAAACAAGGTCTTTACACAGGTGTGAGGGATATCCAAACATACCACGATGCATTACAAAACTTATGTTGTTGTTGCGTATTAATAGGCTATTTCATTTCTCACCCACGTGAGCCACATTTTTTAAGCAACAAATTAATCCACACCGGACAATGGTTTTCCACGGCCATCTATTACGTTCGCCAGCAAATTAAATTATAAAGCTAATTTAGCTAAATTATACTTAGGAGAAAAAAGTTTAAAGTCAAGCGCTCCTGCATACAAAAAAAAAAGCATGTTGCACAAAGGCCACTAAAATCAAAGACAATTATTACGAAAATTTCAATTTTCCACGAGTTCCATGATTTTTAAATGATCCCACACGTGGTATGGTCACTACAAAATACCAAAAAATGCTAAAGCTAAAACAGCTGCCATTAATTCCGCAATTTTTTTGAAACTTAACTGCCAACTTCTTAACCAAGTAAAATGCTTCATACCAAGTTAGAAGCGGCAGCTGTCGCAACACTGATCTGTAGATGTTGGGCAGGGGTGAGGCCAACTTGTTGGCCACTAGAAGCAGCTTGCTGTGCTTGGGCCAATGCTGCTTGGTGTTGTTGCTGCTGTAGTTGCTGCTGCTGTTGTCGATGAGCATTCAGCTGCAATTCTGCAGTTGCCGCCTGCATCAATAAAAAAAAATTAACATAAAAACAGTTTTTACTTATCCTAAAATGCTCCTCTTTACTATGGCTATTTCATTAAAACGATAATTTTAAAGGGTAAAATTAGTTTTTACTAACCTAAGTACTTCAGTAATTATGCTTAAAATCATCATTTTACGCTATCACTGCTCATTTATCAACTAAAAAAACTCCCTTTTTTAGCTTGAATCCAAAACTTTCTCTCCTCTCCAGCCAGGGGCGCTGCTACTCCTAACTAGGAGGCCGCCATCTTGTTTGGTCCCCTTATCACATTTTGAACTCTCCTGTTCAGTGAATGTGGGGAAGCGGGCGGGTTCTTACTGAAGTAAGTATTTAGGTTAGTAAAAACTAATTTTACCCTTTAAAATTATCGTTTCTTACTACCTACAAATACTTACTTCAGTAATTATGCTGAATTTGTCATTCAGGCGGTGGGAAAAACCTCACTGAACCCTGGCGAGCTTGCCTACTATCGTTTTAACATGGAATAAGTCAACTTACCACTTTCACACAGTTGGTCTCGTCTCCTCTTCCAGTTACTTCACTTGCGTGCTCATTTGACTGGGTGTCCCTAGTCTACACTCAAGGTGACTCCCTCAGTCTGGCTTAGCACCATAGTTCTTTCACCAGTGTGTGCCTCCGTACGGGTGTCCCCAGTCTACACTAAGGGTGACCCCATCCGGTGGATCGTCCTCAGAGTTCTTTTCCTGCCACCACATGGCCCCTCACCACATTCTCTCCTCTAAATCCACATGTTTCCCGAAGGTAGTGCTTGATGAAGGTGGTACGGTTATTCCATGAGCACGCTGTTACCACCTCATCTAAAGGCATGCCACATCCATATGCCCATGATGCGGCTAATGCCCGGCGCTCATGTGCTCTCAGCGGGGAGATCTTCATGAGTCTGGCCGTTCAGATATGCTCGTTTAATCACGGCGCAGATCCATTTTCCCAACTTGAAGGGTGACACCCCCTTATCTAGAATTTCACCACTGTTCGAGTCCACATCAAAAAACAGCGGAGTAGGCTTGTTACGAACGTGCGGTCCCCCTTCCTTTTTCTCTGTTTTGGCCAGGTAGAACCGCAAAGCTCTAATCGGACACTGTAATCGTTCCTGGTTTCCTGTTTGTCCACACCCTGTTAGAGCTTTAATCCGCACAGGCTTTGGTGTCGTTCCCGGTTTGCAATTTTTCGCTCTGAAATGGGCCGGAAACGTAAAAAATACCTCCGACCAGTCTTTGGTAAAACGAATGTGACCCTCATCCCTGGCGAAGGCTGCCAACTCACTTTGGCATGCTGCCGAGGCTAACGCAACCAGGAACACTGTCTTCTGGGATAGTGATAGAATGGACGCATTTCTTGCTGGTTCATATGGGGCGCCCATTAGGCTTTGCAACACCAAAGGCAAATTCCATTTCGGGAACAACTTTGCTTGTCTTGGCCTCCCATTTTCAAAGGCTGTCATCTGTTTGGAAACCACCACATTGGAAACAGTCTTTGGGTCCCCTACGCACGTCAACACCGAGTTAATGGCCGATCGATAGCCCTTGATAGCACTTGGGGACAAGCTTTTGACAAAAAGCTCTTCAAAGAAAGTTGTCAGCATTTGCAGGTCCGGGTTGCATGGGTCGCAGCCTGACTTCACACACCACTCGAACCACTTCTTCCATTTGGCATTGTAGTTACGTTGCGAGGACTCCCTCAAACACTTCGTTATCCTGGATGCCACGTCCTCCTAATCCCTTCCTCACCAAATTCTTCCTCAGAGTTTCCACCCTTGAAGATTCAGCATGGAAGGGTTTTGGTGCAGGGTCCTCCCCCGATGCTGGGATAAAAAGTTTTCCGTGATAGGCTACGGGATTGGATCCGCTTTTTTTCATCTCCATCAACTCGGGGAACCATGGAGCCGCTGGCCACCAGGGGGCTACTAGGATGAATTAGCCTTTGGCCGCTCTTAACCTGTTGATCACCTTCAGCAGAAGTTTGAACGGCGGGAAAAGGTATGCATTCAGTCCTTCCCAGCTGATTGACAGCGCGTCCGCTGCCCAGGCCATCGCATCCGGGAAAGGGGACACAAAACACGGGAGCTGAGTGTTGTAATGGGTCGCAAACAGGTCCACCGTCGGGGTTCCCCACTGGAGAAACAGGGCCTTGCAAACTTGTGGGTCCAACATCCATTCCGTAGTCGGCACAAACGAACCCTGGGACAACTCGTCCGCCCATACGTTGAGACTTCCTGCTATGTGGCGAGGAACCGGCGTGATTTCGTACTGCAGGCAGATCTCGAACAGGATGGAGGCTTCTTCCATGAGAGACTTCGAATGGGCGCCTCCCCCTTTCTTCACATACGCTACAGCCGTGGCATTGTCGCACATGATGCCCACTGCCTGACCCTTCAGCCTCAGTTTCCAGGCAAGGAGCGCTTTCCAGACCGTTTTGAGCTCCAGGACGTTGATATACAGGACCTTCTCCTCTTCGCCCCAATGCCTGATACAGTTTCCCCGGCAAGGTGAGCACCCCAACCTGACCGGGAGGCGTCCGAAAACAGGAGTAGCTCTGGAATGGGCTCGTGAATGGGCACTCCGACTTGAAGGTTTCCCCTCACCGTCCACCACGACAAGCTCTCCCTCGGGAGGTCCTGGAGAGGAATGATGTCCTTCCAACTGTTCCGTGGTTGCCACGCCGTCTTCCGAAACCAGTGAATCAGTTTCACACGCCAGTGGCCTAAGGGTTCAAGTCTGGCGTTGGAGTCCAAGAGTCCAATGAGTGATGCTAACTCTTTCGCCGTCACCTTGGTCCTCCTGACGAAAGCCTTCACCGACGTCTTCGTCTTCACAAACCTTTCCAGCGTGGGTCTTACCAACATTGTGACGGTGTCGAACTCCGCACCCAGGAACACAAAGCAGGAGCTTGGAACAGGCCTTGACTTCTTGAGGTTTATACCAAGACCCAAATGTGAAAACAGGGAGCTGCACATTTCCCATTGTTCCGAACCAGCCAATCGTCCAAGTAAGCATGAGCTTTGATGTGATGTAGGTGCAGATATGCAAGGACTGGTTTCAGCATCCGGGTAAACACGTATGGAGCCGTCGCTAAGCCAAAAGGAAGAGATTTCCATTGGAACGATTTCCCCCCCACTACTAGGCGGAACAGGTGTCGAATCGAAGGATTGAGGGGAACGTGCAGATACGCATCCTCGAGATCGATCGAAATGGTAAACACTTTGTGCTGGAGTGAGACTCGAATCGATTCGATCGATTCCATCTGAAAATGTTCCTTTACAAGATGTTGATTGAGTTTCCGAAGATTGAAAATAACTCTGGATCCTCCTCCCTTCTTCGGAATCACCCTTGCCGGACTCCAGAATCCTGGACCGGGAGGTGCTTCTTCTACTGCCCCCTTCACGACTAGTAAGTTGATTTCCCCGATGAGTTCTGGGATTTCGGAACGTTTTACCAGCCAGTCTGGCGGGCAGTCTGTAGTTACAAGCCTGGTGACGAATGGCGGTGTATATCCCTCCTCCAGGGTCTGAATGACGAAGGGGCCTCTTCCCCGGAAAGATCCTCGGCCACGCTGGTAACTCCCTGGTCCTTTCCCGCGTGACGAGGAGGTGGGATGGTCACGAAAGGGCGAACGTTCCCTCGACTTGTCGACAGGCTTCTCGCCGCTACCCTTTCCTCCATATGGCTCATTCCAATGTCCGGACGCTGGGTGTTGGATCTTTGCATACACAGTCTTGCTTCGAGAGCTTCCATGGTTCGTGCTGACCGAGGTTTGGACGGGTCGCACCTTTTCTTTGAGTTCTGGAGCTAACACCAGTAACTGTCCATTAAACAAGTCTCCCGAACCATGAACTGGCAAAAGTCTCAACTTGCCCACTACATCCGCCGGGATCCCTGTCGCAGATTCGAGGAGGGCGTCCCGACGTCGAAAAGCATTGTTCATGAGTAGACGGCATTGCCAATTTAAACTATCTTTGTGGAATGATGACGCTCGTTTAAGAAGATGCATACACTCCCTAATTGTTTTATTTTCCCTGAGCTCCGGGTTGACAAGAGCCATCGCCTTCAAAGCTGCAGTTGATGATGAGTAAATGAGCTCTGCTTGGGAGCTTGCCCTCATGCTGGCTCTCAACATGACATCGTCCTCTTCAAATTGTTGAGTGGGAGTTTTAATGAACGAGGGGTTCTTGAGAACCGAATCCAACTCAATGTTACACAGTTCAGTTACATATTCGGCCTCCTTGTAGGTCCGAAATCTCTTCTTATTTGGGGCACCTTTCCCTACAGATTTGAAGAACATATGTGTCTTCTTTGGGTCATGCGGTGGCAGAGGTTTAGAACATGACACAGGCAGTTCATTCTTCCTAGTTAGCGACTCCGTGTTTAGTAGTTGTCGAAACGTAACTGCAGATCGCGGCAGATGGGAGGGGCGCTGCTTATAACAACCCTCATTTGCCAACGTATCCATATGGGCGGGTCCTCCGTATCCTCCACTGGAGGAGGCCCCTCCTTGAAAAAACGAGTGTGTCTCAAATGCTTGAGTGCAATCTCTGTAAATTCCGCCCAAGGGACATATCCTGGCCCTTCATTGAACGGGTCATCAGTGTTGTCCCCTTCAGATTCAACGCCACTCTCCGAAGCTCCGTTACCGTCCTCTTCTCCAGCTTTTCTCCTTTTAGACGAGCCCTTGTCATCACTTGAAGCCACAATCCCGCTTCTCTTCCTCGAGTCGTTTCCAACTCCAGAACCACCTTGGGCGGGAACTTCCAATCTTGAAATCAACTGATGAGCATCCTCCGGAAGCCCTGCCATCGAACACTGTGCCAATGATGACTGCTTCCTAGCGGCGACACGCAGTTATTAGGTGAGGAATGGGCGGCGACGGGCTGGCGACACGCGGCTACTAGGTGACGACTGGGCGGCGACAGGACGGCTATTCTCCTCCCGCAGTGGCGACAACCCAGTGACATGCGGCGACTTGACGCCTGTCGTGTTTGACGCCATAAACGAACTCATTATGTCCAGTAGTTTCGTAAATTTGTCCTCACTGGACTTTACTACTCCTATAGTTTTGAGTGATTTTTCCTCATACGAACCGCTATTCCCCACACCGGGAGCGGCCATTTGAGTACTATCATTTCCTGACCTGCGACCGGAAGGGCGAGATGATTTTCCTGTCTTCGCAGAACTCTTCACTAGGTCACTACGACCCCCAGACTTGGATCTAGACTCGGACTTAACAACGTCATTCACGACACGAGGCGACTCCTGTCGCCGTGGCGACTGCATAACGGATGAAGATTCGATGTCCGTCACAACAGAGACATCGGCTCCTAATTTATCCCTCGATTTTTCTTCCTCTTTGGGCAAGAATGGTTGCAACATGTGGAGCATATCTACCATAAGGACGCCGAACTTCTTTTCCATTCCCGACACTGCCGAATCCACCTTGTCCGTAATTCGTTGCTCCAGACGAGTTGCTTTCGCATCAAAAATTACGTTGGCTGTGGTCTGCATCGACACCAGCAGCTCTTCATTTGAGAACGGCACCTGTCCTACTCCACCATCAATCAACTTCGCATCATCCGACACCACCACACTTTCATGAATCTCAGCAAAGTCGTTTCCGTTGGTCGACGCCATCTTGTTTTCTCCCTCTTGTTGACAAACCGCTGTCGTTCCTTCATCAACCAAAACTGCCGTCGCTGCTCTGGCCCTTTGATCCGCCTTCTGGTCCGACTTCTTCCACATATGCAGAATGTCTTTCACAGTTGAACGATGATGTAAATCACACAGTTCACAAACTTTGGTGACAAAATTACAGGGCCTGCATTCACGGCAAAGAGGGTGAAAATCCCTGGACTGTTTCTTGCAATTACACGCATCAAACTTCTACGAATTAAGTCTCTCACGCAATAATTCTTTAGATTCTTCGACCGTGGTCATTTTTCTGCCAAGAAAAGTTGATAACTCTGCTTCCCAACTCGAAAACAAAGGCAGCGATGCCAAACACGTCCTTCCCTAACAACGTGCTCAAAATGTGATGAGGGGACCAAACAAGATGGCGGCCTCCTAGTTAGGAGTAGCAGCGCCCCTGGCGGGAGAGGAGAGAAAGTTTTGAATTCAAGCTAAAAAAGGGAGTTTTTAGTTGATAAATGAGCAGTGATAGCGTAAAATGTTGATTTTAAGCATAATTACTGAAGTACGTATTTGCAGGTAGTAAGAAATAGGGTCTTACTGTTCAATTTACTTCCGAAAATTGTGTGCTACCTCTTGGTTGTGTTCCACTGCTGCTAAGAATTGTTACGTCCCAGTTATTGCTCACTTTTTCGCATTGGATAAGGTCGGTTTGGTAAGTAGGGGTTTCCCAAAGGAGACCATTTTAGGATAAGTAAAACACTGTTTTTATGTTTAAAATATTGTTTTTACTGTCATCCAAAAATGGTCACCTTTATTTTAGCTGACTTTGTTATAACGGAGGAGGATCAGCCGAACCAGCGCCAGGTATTAAGAAATTTCATCCCCTCTAACACTAAAACCAAGTTCACCTGAACACCACGACCACTAATTGGTACTGCATCCACACCATGGTCTAATGGGTGGGGGAGAGTTGCTCCTGCAACCACACAAGGGCCCAGGTAGGTGATCCTAGTGGTATTTCCAAGGTCTCTGAAATAGTAACTTGAAAAAGGTTGTGTGCTGGTGCAGCCACAATTTAATTGTCCACAAATCCAGCAGCAAATGACCAAAAAGCAGAGCAAGTTCCGAGTTCGCCGGTTCGTTATCTCCTTGGGTGTGTCCTACCAAAACGTTGAGGATAAGATCTCCGGATGACAGCACACACCCACAACGCAACCTTGGCTGTGGCTAACCTCCCAAATGTTGAGGCTCCATTCGAACCAGGGTCCACTGGAACTAAAAGGGGTGTCTTAGTGGAGATTCCCTCCTTCGAGGAAGAGTCCGTGTGAATGGTAGAAGCACTCCCTCTCACATCAAGAGCATCCCTAGTCGCCTCGAGATAGAAGCGGAGTGCTTGAATCGCGCACTATAGCTGTTTCTCGTCCACCAACGACCTGGTGAGTTCCTCCGGATCATAAAGCTGATCTTGTGAAGGGTAACCTGGAGAAGAAAAAAAGGGAAACGGGGACGCTGTCATCCTCTCCAAAGACAAGAGAAATCCACACTTAACTCCAGATTGTTGATATTTAAAACACCCCTCGCCAGACTGCACACACCGGTAACCGTGAGATTCATAAGGTACGCTCCCACCCCTGGAACCTCTGGATGAATTACCGCTCCTGGTGCATCCGTGAAAACCACAAGTTGGAATAGGCATGTGAATCGGACTCTTACACGAAGGTTGGATGCCTATGTCCACCATTCCAGCTAGTCTCGGAAGGTCCTGAAATGAGATCCTGTACTCCCAGCTTGCCCAAACGTTCCAATACCCCTTTCAGAACCAATGGACACAACACGTTCTCCACACCCCTTGCAGCACCAAAGGCGCCATCGAATACATCTAACCAAACACATGGCAAAATCTTAGCGGCTTTACCGAGCTTTGGAGTGGAGCTACGGTAGAGATGACCGAAGACCTGAAACCCTGCCCACTGAAGGTCCCACGAGGAAAGAATTCGTGTTGAAATCCGGAACCAATCTCGACTTCCGCAGATTGCTTCCCAGACCCAGCCCATGAAACAGGAGTCCTGTGAAACGCAGATGGCGATCCAGCAGACCAATGTCCAAGTTCCTTATTAGCCAGTCGCCCAAGTATGCATGCGCTTGTATCCTCCGTTGGTACAAGAAGCGTTCCACTGGACGAAGGACTACCGTGAACAAGCGTGTCGCCGTGCCAAACTCAAAAGGAATCACAGTGAAGTAGTAGACCCGTCCATCGCACACATGTCAAAAGAACTTGTATACCGACAGATGGAGGTATGTGGAGGAAAGAAACCCTCAATGTCCAGTATCACCGTGAAATCTTTGGGGCGAAGGGTATCTCTGACGGATTTAACAGTTTTCATCTTGAAATGTTCCTTTAATAGAAAGCTGTGAATGATGTTGCAGATTGAAGATCAATCTGATCCCTCCCCCCTTCTTTGGAATCACTCTTTTCTAGAAGAAAAGCCGCCTCTATCGACAGCTGAGCATTCTGTCGCAGTAGCAACAAAGCGGGCATTATCGAAGGGAATATTTCTGATGTTGTAGACGAAGGCCTACAACAAAACAATCATATGAGAACGAGGTGGTTACGTTCATTTTATTTAGAATCGACATGCTGAAACATGCATGACCCCGGCACCAGCAGCACCGGTAAATTGTGGCTCCAGTCAATACTTATTGGATGCTAATGCAACCGTTGCTTCCTTGCGTGAGCGACGTAGTCGTCCTTGCGAAAGACGTCTTGTAGACAAAAGTTGGTGATCGACAGATTGTTGTTGAGTGTCGCGCATGATACTTACCGTCCACTTCCCCATGGCACATGTGAGCTTCCTGGATGGAGGGTCCGTTGTCCTCTAGCCGCGAGTGATTCGAACACTACAATGGGGAACGCTGCGACGGCCTGTTGCACTGTGCCCAACACAGTTCTTTTTCACTTTATTTTCCAAAACCGCTAAATTGGCAAAAGAATTAGCTGTGTTGAATCTCTCATACGTGACTGCAAAACGGCTGGAAATAGCATCTCAACGGGACTGAGAATGCCAGCATTGTCGTTTGAACGAGTCTTTCCCATGCTGGAAGGAACAGCCAAATTTGGAGGAGAGCTCTGGGCTGTAGAATTCAAATTAATGTCCGTGTCAGTACATACCTGACGGCAGCTAAGTCGACAAAAAACTGGAATCACCCAAACCGAATTCCCGATGAAACAAGCGTCCACTCAACTGGCTTGGGAATTGCAGGACGAATTGACCGAGTTTGAATGCTTCTTTGACAACCACTCCTGCTGTCAAATTTCACAGGGGTTTGTATGGAAATCGCAGCATCTACGAGGCAAAGACAATGCAGATTGCTCGACACGATTGAACGCCAGGTATGAAGTTCATATATTAAACTAGCGGAGTCGCTCGCTTCGTTAATCCCCCCCCCCCCCCTCTTTAAGTTGCCGTTCGGTCGGTAGATGGCATCGTATGTTCGCGCTGCTGGACGTTGTGTTCTGGGCACTGCATATACAGATGACTGCTTCGTATGTCCTGCTTGCTGCTGCTGCTGGCTGACTTGCGGATTTTGTGTAATTATATATATAGATACTGATAGGCTAAACACAGCACAGTCTGCTTCTTACTGTGCTCAGAAACAAAAGTCAACAGGTTGGAGTGACTGAGCTATGTAATGCGGGGTGCCACCCTGGCGGAGAGCCAGTAGGCTTCAATTCATGGGGTTCTGGTTGGTCACGGAGTATATTTTCATAACGAAAATAGTTTAAATTAGAAAGGGTTAAATTAAATTAGTTATTTTTAGGAGCCAAGTAAAAACACAAGTTTATGGATTTAAAAATAATTTTAGAAAGACTGAGCACTGATTAGTTTCAATAGGATTACTGTATAAATTATTGTCTTCATTGTCTACTGATAATTAATGTGATCTTACTGGAAAAATTTGTGAGTTGCTTTCGCCCACTTTCACACTGTAGATTGTCCATAATTTTGCTTATGGAAAAGTGTCCATAATCTTGCTTATGGAATCTTGCTTGTGTGAAAGTGGGCGAAAGCAACTCTGAAATTTTTCCGGTAAATTCGATAGTTCGTTTCACAGTAAACAAAGTGGTAGTCTTTTTCGTGAATTAATGTGAGCCTTTTCATATCTAGGGAATTTCCGCAAGTAAGACTAAAGATGTTGCTGCAAGACAATGGCATACCCTATCGCTTTGTAGCAGCAAAAGTAAACAAAATAAAAGGGCGTTGAAAAATTCACCTTAGTTCCCCTTATTTTCAAAAGTACAAGATATTAATAAAACTGTCAACATGTAGTGAGCCTGAGCCATTTCACCTACAGGAACTGCTGTGAATTTTTCAAAATGTTAAAAATAAAAGGGAAAATTTCGTTGTGTAATTTTATAGAGTGAACTATTACTTGTTAATTTAGGTATTACATGAACTCTTAGTGAAAGTATTTCATAGTTTAACAGTTCTATTCTTACCGCAGCTGCAGCCTGTGTCTTTTGCTTCTCTCGTGCAATGCGTTCGGCCCGAATCGTAGCCACCTGCATGGGAGTTAGCGGCTGTTCATAATTGATGTTGCTCTCAGCCAGAACGGCGGCATGCTTGGGGTTCTTTAAAGTTGGATTCACGAGGAGCGGCTTCAAAGTTGGAGTACGTTTATTGGCCACTGACTTGATCGTCTCGAAGCGCATGTGGTACAAGTGACTGAACGAACTGTTGTTATCTTGGATAAAGAGCTGACTGGTCCGCATGGGCCGGTTGTTCTTTGTCTAGCACAAAAAAGAGTAAATAAAACACTCGACTAAAAACATTACTAACATATTAATTTGGGTGACATTAGATTAATTAACGACAGTCACTTACGCAAAATCCAAAATCGGGTGAGATTAGAATGATAAAAGTGTTATGGATCAAGTAGCATGTTGCTATCGAAATTTGATATACAATTACGAAGTATAACCCTTAAAAATCATCAATTTTCTGTGGCAAATATAACTAAAATCTTCTTACATTTTAACAAAATCAACGTTTCATTCCCGTAAATCTTGGTTTTTCTGTGGCAAAAGTTAACTAAAAGCTTCATGCATTTAACAAAACCAACTTTTAATCCAACACGATTCACGGGAAGGTTTGCAATCACGGAAAAGTCGGTAATATTAGGCCTTGCGATCGATCATTGATGTGCGTGATCTGGGTTCAGTCTAGTGAAAACACAATGCCTTTATTCTCATTTATACTTTAGTTTATTATATCGTCCACCTTCCAATATCTAATAAAATGCAAAGTTAAATCTAATTTCTAACCATCACCAACCTTCAAAACGGACAACGTGACTCACGACTGAGAAGCACGTGCGTCGACGCATTTTCCACATCGTTTTCTGTGCTTCCTGGAGAGAGAAATCCATGCTGGCAGTTCCGGCGGAAACTGGACGCGTAGGTTTGGACGGGTGGCGTCTCAGTAGTGGCTGCGAGGAACCACGCTCACGGTTCCATTCGTGCAGCGTCAAACTTGTCCAGTTCACCCCGTTCATGAAGACGTTACTCTGCTTGGTGCTTCCCAGTCATGAATTTTGTGTCATTTTGATGGTTGATGATGGTTAGAAATTGATTTTAACTTCAAATTATGTTGGATATTGGAAGGAGGATAATCTAATGAACTAAATTTGTGAATAAATAATAATAAAGGCATTGTATTTTCTGTAGATTGAATCCAGATCACGCTCGTCAATGATTGATCGCATAGGCCTAATCTTATTCATTAATCTTGATCCGCTCATGTTACCGAAAGTTTGTATGGTTAGAAATCAGTTTTAGCTGCGAATTATGTTGAATTTTGGAGGAGAGACCATACAATAACCTAAATTTGTGAATAAATGGTGTTAATGCTAGATTGAATCCAGATCACGTACGCGAATGACTGTATTATCACCGACTTTTCCGTGATAGAAAACTCCCATCCTGGACAGAAGTTAGTTTAGAAAAAATAGGTAATATTTTTTTTTACCTCCCACCCCCCAATATCAGAAAATTAATTTTAAAGACCCATCGGCATTTAATACACCGTTTATGGTAGCGTACTGCCGAACTTTATAATTTTATCCAACGGCCAAGAGATGTTCGGGTCGTCGAATTTTCATATTTCCATGCAAAACAAAGAAATTACACTTTTATTCGAGTGGAGTTTTGTGTTAAGAACTGTGCCGTAACTTACAAAAAGGATTACAAGATGAATTTGGATCAAATGGGGCACTTGGGTCGCTCTGACCCACCAAGGGTGCTGCGGTAGTGCTTGTCCGTTACTCTTCACTACCGGCTAGGTCAGAGCATTGCGTGTGACAGTTTCACTTGTAACATGATTTTAAAAATGCCTTCCTACTGACATGTTTCTATGTCGAAGTACAGGGCAAATCACTGTGGCTTTCCCACGAGACTAGACATTAAAATCTTTAAAACAAATCCAAATTTGGCTAACGAACGAACGAAACATCAAAGAGGTATTGAATTTGTCGCCCGAATCACTGATGGCTATGCAAAGAGGGAGAAAAAGAAAGAGGGGACAGAGAGAGTGAAAGAGGGGAGAGCGGGAGATGTGAGAGAGCAGAGAGATAGAAGGAAGAGGGGAGGGAGGAAAGAAAAAGGGGGAGACAGAAGAGAAAGGAGGAAAGGGGAGAGAAGAGGGGAAGAGAGGGAAGATGAGAGCAAGAAGGGAGAAAAGAGGAGAGGGGAGAGAGTGGAAGAGATACAAGAAGGGGAAGAGATAGAAGAGAGGAGGGAGTGGAGAGAGAGGAAGAGGGAAGGGAGGGTGAGAGAGCGGGGGGGGGGGGAGGAGAGAAAGGGGTAAGAATAAGAGAGGGGGAAAGCAAGGGGAAGAGGAGAGGGAAAGGAGACACGCAAACTGTCACCTTGGTATGTATGCAAACGATAAGTGGGAGACAGGTGGCAACGCTTACTGGGATATGTGCAGACACACCACCTGGTGGGGAGTTACAGAAGCTCAGTTTACTAGCTTTGGTTACAGAGCATAAATAAACGATTACACGAAAAACTTCGTTGAAGTTCGTACTGTGGGACATGATGAAATTCCGAAAAAGTAAATTCACAAAAAATTCCGCATATTTCCGCGAATACGAAAACGACACTTGTAAACAACGTTGAAGCAAGATGTGATCAGGGACTAATTCAACCTTAAAAGCCTGATGATGACAACAGTTAGTTGTTGAAAATTTGCTGGACATAGGAGTAAATATCTAGTTTGTAGAAATGTGCGGAATTTTTTGTGAATTTACTTTTTCAGAATAAACGATTACAAACAAAAACGTCAAGTGTGCCAAATTGAAATTTTACTTGTTAAAATGTACACGGATAAAAATTGAAGATTTTGAATTCAAATAATCAAAATGTACAATTCAGAAAACTGCATATGTTTAAGTGCTGTTGTGCTTTAAGAATAATTTAATACGTACCAGTATGAATTAAATTATTCTTAAAGCACAACAGTACTTAAACGGATACAATTTTCTGAATTGTACATTTGATTATTTGAATTCAAAATCCTAAATTTTTACTAGTGTACATTTTAACAAGTAAAGTAAAACTTCAATCCTATAACCCTTTTTTACTGTATTTTTAGTGTTATTTT
>JAHWFP010223967.1:0-37805 GCA_023313725.1 Lithobius niger | reverse complement strand
GAGAAAGAGAGAGGACGAATCCGTTATTTGTCCAAACACTGAATTCCGCTCCGAGAGGACTGCACCGGCTGAATCTTGACTTCAAGATGTTGATACCTAGGCCGAGATTCTAAAAAGAAAGGCTGAAGTGAAGATCTTCCACAAGTTGTGTCCCTGCTGACATGAATCGAAATAGGTGGAAGACGGAGGTTTGAAGGGGAATATGGAGGTAAGCCTTCTCGAAATCCACTGACGCCGTGAATTCCCCTTGTTGAAGTAATTCTCTTATTGACGTTAAGGTTTCCATTTGGAAGTGAGATTGCAAAAGGAAGGAGTTGAGCCTCCAAAGGTTGAAGATGAGACGAGATCCGCAGTCTTTCTTTGGGATCATCCGAGTAGTTGGAAGAGATAGTTGAATTACTACTTTCTCCACAAGCTCGAGTATTTCCTGCTGTAAAAACCGGTTGGGTGGAAAGTTTGGAGGTCAAGGTGGTGGACCAATTGATAGCGCTGGAAAAGAGGTGGAAGGTGGGAGGTTCTTGAAGATCGAAAGTACCTGACATTGAAGGGGTGCAAATAATGGAGACAGAAAGTCAGGAGTGATGACGCGAGACCCCACATCCTCTTTCTTTGAAACCTCCTTTCTTCGGTTGGAACGCCCACCACGCCCACGGTTTGTCATAAGATTCATCTTGGAGGTGAGGTGGCTGTAGATTCTGGAGAGAAACATTTTGTCGGTTAACTGTACTGCCCTTGGTTTCAAGACCCTGTTGGTAGGCCGGAGGGGAGGCCATCTAGACGATAGGGTTCAGTTCAGTTCTGTACAGGTTCTTTCCTTATCCTTGCACAGTTGCAGCACCATTCCCTTTGGGTTGTGACGGAGTGAAGAAGTTGGTTGTCAAAGAGAGAAGGCGAATTGTGACTTGGGAGAAGGCGTAGATGACCAACTATATCCACAGGAATGTTCGAGACTGACTAAGTAAGCGTCACATCGCCGAAACCCAGAATTAAGGAAATAACTACAGTTCAAGGCCTCTTCCTGAGAATGAGAGACACTCTTCGTAAGTTGCAACAATCTTCGAGCATTTGTGGAAGCCGAGTAAGCAATGTCAGAATGAGACGAGGCCAAAGGCACCACCGAAGAAGGTTGTCCTCTTCAGCCTGCTTCAAAGGAAGGAACAGGCTTTTAAGGAGGGGTCCAGTTCCTTCCTGGCAGAAGCAGGGATGTATTCTGCAGAAGGAAAGGTACGATAGCGATAGCGTGCCTTTCCGGTGCCCCAGGGGAAAAACAAATTCCGGTGCCCCAGAGGAAAAAATTGCTCTTCTTTGGGTCGTGAGGGGGGAAGCGGGAGGCCCACTGAGATTTCTTCTTCTTCCATGCGAGTGAAAGTATTCACGTCGAGCAGAAGACGAAAAGCTACACTGGATTGAGGGAGATGGTGAGCCAACAAAGGTGGTGAGCCAACAAAATTTGGCCGATTGTTGGAATTTCTTCCGTGGGCAAAAGCCTGGCTCTTCCCCATAAATGTACTCACCATTTCATCCTCAGTTTTAGAACCAAACTGGCTGTATTTTTGACGAGCACGAGGGGGAAAGGTTGTACGTTCATAATCGAAAACGCGTAAATGGTACAACGGTTCTGAAGGTAAACCCGAAGGGTGTGATAGTCCAATCGTCGATAAAGCAATTTCCGGTAGAACAGGGATTGGCGATCCAAATTTGCATTGTCGCTGGTGAACTGAACGTCCAAAGGCGATTTGGCGATATTGCAAATCGGTGATCGGGCGTATTGACGAATCGGCTATTGGGCGCGTTGGTGATTTGGTGAACCAGGCACACACGAGAAACCTGAACGGCGTTTCAGCGAAACAGCCGCAAGGCGATTAGCCGATTTAGCGAATGGAGCGTCAATAAGATTAGCACATGCGGTAATAGAAAGCCATTTGCTTGGAGGGATGAGGAAATTCCCATGTCGACTCTATATTAATACCTTGAGACATTTAGGGTTGAAAAGTTTGTTTCGTCCAGTTGAAACACGTGTCCAGCTGACTCCGCCACCAGAGTGAGTGTGGTCAGATCGTACGGTATGGGCCCGGCAGAAATCATGGTTAGGGAGGAGCTCATCAGCTTGCACCAGTCGGTCAGGGGGCACAAAAGTAGTTTGCTCGAAGGAACAACTTGTGGCAGATGAGCAACCGATACTGAACCAACAGGCACATCGGCTTGTTGTTGAGGATGAAGCCGTTAAAGATGGAATGACGCAGGACAAACTTACACCAATCGTTTGTGCCCGAGTGGATAATTTTAATTTCTTGTTAATATCAAAACTTATCGGTACAGCAAGTAATCTTAGGTTTTGAACTGGTCATTTGGCGGTCGTCTTCTTCAAATCTGAAGCAGTTGAAGCACTGCGAGTGTCCATTACAAGTGTCGATTCGACAACCCAAGAAGTAGCAGAGAGACGGAAGGAGAAATGGCATTAGGCCCCGCCCCTCGTGTTCCAGACCAGGCGAATTGGCGATATTTCCGGCTGCCATTTTGGCCGCTTCTTTGTCGGCCATTGTCCGCCTACAATTTCTCCAACTGATATGGGAAAATTGATACGCAGAGCAGTCATTTCACCCAAAAGTTTGCGGAGTCAGACAAACTTAAGTTTTTTACATCAGTAGGAACATCGGAGTCAATGCTAGGTTGTGGTAAAGTGCAAACTGGAGAGATAAAACGACTCATGTTCAGAGTGTGAATGCTGCGAGGAAATGGGTTCAAATAAAACGAAGGGGAATTCTGAACACAGGGGGTGGGGGTTTATCAACACCCAGATCGCCATGGCTAAAATCACCCGAAGAAGCCCGATAGCTACTCTACGAGCTTCAGAAGTGGCCTTCTGATCTGTTTTCCTTCATGCACGTAAAATAGTTTTGATCAGATTACCGGACTGGGTTAAACAGGTAGTAACACTTCCTACAATGTTTGTCAATGTTTTACGGTGTGTGAAGAATTCTCATCATTAGGGGTGGGAGCGGGAATAGAATGAGCAGCAGTATTTAAATAAATAAATATGAATTCGTTGCAGGAGCAACAGGACACGCAAGGACAAAATGTCACTAACAGCGAGCCTAAGGGAACAGCATACCAATACTAAAAGAATCTTTAAAGGGGTGTGGGGAGTGGGGCAACACTGGATGCTCGGCGGCACGAAACAAAAACCTTTATAAAAAGACAGCAAGGCATGGCAATTTTTGGATTGCCAATTGTCAAATGTTACATGAACAGATAGCAATAACCCATACGTAATATAAAACTAACGTTAGAACCAACAGGGTTTTCGTTTCAAGAACCTCGACAGATTTTGGTTGTTTAATTTGGTACGGAATTTTTCGACGGTGGCAGATGAGACAGTTGACTCGGGCAGAGAGTTCCAGACCTCAACCACACGATGAGAAAAGAAATTTCCACGACAATTTAAGTGTGCAGTCTGAATTTTCAGTTTAAGTGAATGACCACGTGCCGAGCACATATTATTGTGCTCAAAAAAAGGGAGTGCAAGAGGGAGTTTGTCATGGATGATTTTAAAAGTCAAAATAAGATCAGTTTTAAGGCGTCGAAGCTCAAGTAATTCCAATTTTGCAGACTGTAAACGCTCAATGTAAGTGAGACTTCGCAGACCTGGTAGTGACTTTGTGAACCTCCGCTGCACAGACTCAATTTTATCAATGTCCTGTAGCAAGTACGGCGACCAAACCGGGCTCGCATATTCTAGGATTGGGCGCACAAAAACTTTGAAAGCCCAAACTTTCGTTCTAAGGTTACAAGCAGAAAAACAGCGGTTCACAATAGCTAAACGTTTAAATGCTGTTGCAGTTATCTGGGAACAATGATGACTAAACTTTAAATCACTGCAGAACCAGACCCCGAGATCTTTAACAGAATTTACATCAGGTAGTGCATTTTCTTCCAACATATAAGTCATTTTAGAGTTTGTTCTACCGACATGTAAAGTTTGACATTTTGGAATTGAAATAGGCAGTTGCCATTTTTTTGCCCAATCCGCAACTGAACCAATTTCGCAGGAGATATTAGTGCAGTCACCCCCAATAATGGCAGAATCTAATTTAAGATCATCCGCAAATTTAGAAAAGGAAGAACCTTCCGGGTTACAAGTAAGATCGTTTAAATAAATCACAAACAAAAGTGGTCCTAAGACAGAACCCTGAGGGACACCGCTGATGACAGGCCTCAAAGAGGAAATGGAACTTGAGATTCGTACGCATTGTGTTCGGCCACCAATGAAACATGAAATCCACCTCAAAAGTTTACCGTCGAAGCCAGAGTTTTTAAGTTTGAATAATAATTTTGAGTGTACCACGGATTCAAATGCCTTGCTGAAATCGAAATATACGATATCAGATGGTACACCAATGTCCGTGGCGGAGGTCCACCTGTCGAGGCAAAGTAAAGCGCAAAACAAGTGCAAAACAAAGCGCAAACACTTCGTCTAGCACAAAACACATCCGACTAGATCAGATGCTCAGACAATTATGAAGAGTTAAGGTGGAAGGACATACTAGAAATTGGTAGAGCACCACACTGTGGGGAGCCAATAAACCTTATTTAGTGTTAATTCTATTTTGAGCAATGTAGTATTAATATTTACAACATTAAGCATAAATCTAAAGGGGAAGGTTTTTGGATGAAAGTGAATTCAAAATTTAATTTCTACATTGTTTTGTTTACATCATACCTTGTAAAGGCCCAATTTCATTTAAGCGAGACCAGCCAGCTAGATAATCGTGTTCCACGACCCAGCTTGCCACGCTATATTTATTTCCCTCCAACCAGCCTCGCGCTTCACTGGCCAACTTCATACAAGCGATGCTTTAACTTTGTGGTACTGCAAGATTTTTCACACACGAACATCTCAGATTCGTACATGAGCATTTTTGGAATCAGTAGGTTATTTTTTTAGTTTTACAAAACGAAAGCAAGTTCCCCAACTCTTGTGCAAAGTAAACCTTCATCGCTTCTGGCTGCGTTTTTGCTGTACGGCCCCATGGCCTATTTTGAACCGAGAAGAATGGACCGTTTCACAATTTCCACAAGTATGTGACACTTCATGGCCCCGTTTATTAAGTATACTCCGATCTGCGACGATTCATTTAGGTTGTCTCATAAGGCAACTATTAACCTAAACCTAAGTGATAAACCCATCAGGTGCACATACACAACGGTTTGTTTATCAACGCCAGGATGCCTGCAATGTTATCGTAGTTCCCCTAAGATTTGGAGGATGGGGCCAGTCGACCACGCCAACTAGCCCCGGTCTACGTTGTGCAGAAGATCGCCAGATGGCCCCGCTAGGCCTGGCGAGATGGTATAGCTCATGCATTGCGTATATGGAATTTACCGCAATAACAGGGTTCAAACAATTTTTTAATGCTCAATTTCCCTGACATTTCCAGGTTTTCCAGGTGCATCCAATGGGCATTTCCAGGCATTTACAAGATGTTTAGTTAGGGAAACGGGCAGTAGCTAATGTTTTTATTAATATTTGTACAAAAATAATCCAACCTCCCCCAGAAAATAGCCATTTAGAGACTAGTCCAGATGGGACTAAATGCATTTTCATCACTGATATTGGTACCAGACAAAGATTTGCTTTATTGAAGTAATATCCAAAATACTCGAACATATTAAAGCACAAATTCAAATATTTGTTACTAGCCTAGGATTTTGTTTCTGATCTGCAAATTCAATGGAACTAAGGAGATCAGACACATAGGCTATTTTTTTTTAAATTAACCTGATTTTCAAAAAATTTGTTTTCCCTGAAATTTTGGTTTATTTTCATTTTCCCTGAGATTTCCAGGTTCTCCAGGTTTTGTCTGAACCCTGAATAAGCCAGGCTTTGCAGCTTTGTTCTTGCTAGGCTGGCTAACTGCTTGGTTTCACTTTAGTAGAGTAGGGCCTTTTGTCATGAACTACTATTTACAACAACACAAATCAAGTTGAACTCACCGGCATTTGCTCTTGGCCATTGTACGAAATGTAAACCTGAAAAACACAAGTTATATAAAAATTGGCTAACTTTACAAATATCAAATACACTTGTACCAGTTTCAGAGGGCAACAAAACTTATTTGTCTAAAGGCAAAAAATCATTTACCAATGGTTGTATTTTTTACGTAACGACTCCCAACTAATGAGTCCGGTTGCCGGATACATACACCCTTTAATAATTATGTTGTCTACACACACACAGTATCACGATGTTGTAAAAAACATGTGCACGAGTAGTGTATTCCTCTTTCTCCCACTTCGCGCTGGATGTCTTCACCCCATATGACTAATGTTAATCTCAAGATGTGCCTACTTAGCTCCTGTCTGCGGTAAATGTATGATGTGCCCAACCATTCCCTACTACACGATTTTGTAAAAAAGTGTTTAAATGAAAAAAAAAAAACTTTCCTGGATCCATAATCCAGTTCCGAGTTCTAAAACTTGCTTCCACTTACCCAATTAAAAATGTTTTAACATTTCTTTTTCAGAATGATTAAGAACACAGTGGTAGAAGTCGGTATAAAAAAAAGTAGGATATGTTGGACTAAATTTCAGGATACGTTCAGGACATTAATTCAAATCTTCAAAACATTTTTAAAGTATATTCAGTCTTGAGTGCAGTCCTGCAAAAACCAAATTGTTCAATACTAGCGAATTTTCGGTTGTCAACTATTCGAAAAACCGATGGTTCGGTACAAATACTTTGGTTGACGTTCATAATAAAAACAAACAAATGATGGAGATTCTTACTATGAAAGTTTACATTACAATCCGGAACTACTCGTTCGTTACGTACCACACTCATTTTCAAAAAGTCAGATATACATTTACAAAATATCTAGCAAATTTTCGACAGCTTACCATCAGTGTACTGTAGGATTGTGTTCATCTGTCTGCTTCAGGTTCAGTTCGTTTTCTTTTCACTACTACATTGTCGTTTGTGGTTTTGAAATTTGGCACTTGCTATAGCCCTCTGTAATGGTGTTGCGGTTCATTCCAATGCTTCCAGAGCCTAGCGCTGTAGTCTATGTAGACTAAGTAGTAAATATCTTATTTTGCTGGGCTGCGACGGTCCTTGTAAATTCATAATTTTGACATTTATTATTTCATGGTCCTGGATAGCAAGGGATTCTAGACCAGAGTCACTCCTTGGATTTGAAACCAGGAGAGTTAGTATTTTTCATTCAATAGGATGTTTAATCTCCATGCAGTGGATGGCTATGCTATTCGTCCTAATCTATTTCTCGTGTCTGCATGGTATTGTTTCATTCTCATGTGGATTCCTTTCCTGGTCTCGCCAATATATGTGGCCTCATACTCACTGCATGGGAACTGTAAACTCCTAATTTGTGTTCGTGACGGTTTTTCATCTGTTTCTGCTATCTCATGGGTCTGGCCTTCGCTACTGTTTACCAGCTGTTCTTTTAGCTTCTTTCCATTCTTCAGGCAAGTGTCGACACCATACTCTTTTAGTATCCGTTCTACCCCATCACTGACACCTTTCAAGTAAGTGATTCCAATCCTTCTTGGTGCATCATTCAGCTCATTTGGTCGTCTCGCTTCCCCTTTCCACTTCCTTCTGCCTGTTTCGACACATTACTGCCGCTTCTTTGATCAGCCCAATAAGCACTCCTGGTCGGTACAGTAGCTTGATGTACCTATCTTTCTGTTCTTCCAGATGTAGCCATGCATTCTTTCATGGCGTAAGATCTATTCACAATCTTCACAAACTCATTCTTGGCAATCATTTTAAGTTGTGTCCTGGGTGTCCCGAATTACAGGGGATACCACGTTCAGCAGCAGTCGGTTTCGTATACGGTTGGTAGTGAATCGTTCCATCATTCATTCTCGTCAATCGTACATCTAGAAAGGGCAGAGAATTCTCATGTTCGATTTCAATGGTGAACTTCCATGTTTCATGCCTGCTGTTAACCACTTCGAGGATCGTGGCGACATCTTACCGTTTTAGAACCGCGATGATGTCATCCACAAATCTACTTAAAACAAAACGGTCTAGGTGTTGTTGCACCATCTCCGCTATTGCTGGTGAGCAAGAATAGCCCACTGGTGCTCCCATCCTTTGTCGGTAGGTTACTCCGTCAAACTGAATGTCGTCTTAGCCTCCATTTACGTACAGTTTGACGAGGTAACCTACCGACAAAAGAAGGGCCAGTGGGCTATTCTTGCTCACCAGCGATAGGGGAGATGTGCTTCAACACATAGACCGTTTTGCTTTGAGTAAGCACACGCTTAAATCGTGGATGATATCGTCGGGGTTCTAAAACAGAAAGATGTCTCCACGATCCTTGAAATAGTTAACAGATGGCATGAAGACAAAGTTCACCGTTGAAATCGAACAAGAGAATTCTCTGCCCTTTCTAGATGTCCGATTGAAGAGAATAAAGGATGGATCGATTCACTACCAGCCGTATACGAAACCGATTGCTACTGAACGTGGTAGCCCCTTTAATTCAGGACACCAACTTAAAATGATCGCCAAGAAATAGTTTGGGAGGATTGTGAAAAGATCTTACATCATGAAAGAAGCATGGCCACATCTGGAAGAACAGAAAAGTAGATACATCAAGCTACTATACCCACCAGGAGTGCTTAGGCTGATCAAAGAAGCAATAGCAATGTGTCGAAACAAGCAGAAGGAAGAGAAAGGGGAAGCGACACGACCAAATGAGCTGAATGATGGACCGAGAAGGATTGGAGGACTTGAAGGTGTCAGCGATGGGGTACTACGGATTCTAAAAAAAGCATGGTGTCGACACTTACCTGAAGAATGGAAAGAAGTTAAAAGAACAGCTGATGGGAAGAAAGAATATTAGAGAAGGCCAGACCTACGATGAGATGGCAGGAACCGATGAAATAGAAGAGGCTTTGAAAAATGTCGCGAACACTAATGGAGTTTACAGTATTCCATGCGGCGGGTATGAGGCGAAACCAGGAAGGAAATCCACACGAGAATGAAACAACACCATGCACACGAGAAATAAGATTGGTACGAATAGCATAGCCACCCACAGCATGGAGACTAAACATCGTATCCTGGTTTCAAATAAAAGTAGAGACTTGCATTTGCGTGGTCTACAATCCCTTGCTATCCAGGAACATGCAATAATAAACGTCAAAATTATGAATTTACAAGTACCGTCACAGCCCAGCATTAGTCATTTAGTAAATAAACGCCTTAGCGCTAGGCTCTGGAAGCACTGGAATGAACAGCAACACCATTACAGAGGGCTACAGCAAGCGCTAAATTTCAAAACCACAAACGACGATGTAGTAGTGAGAAGAAAACAAACTGAAGATGACGAATGAACAGAGTTCTATCATCCACTGTTTATATGCTGTTGAAACTTTGCTGGGTATTGTGTAGACGTATATCTACCCCAAAACAAAACTTGTTAAGGATTTCCGCCAAGCTTTTCGGCAGTGTGAAGTCAGGATAAACGCCAAGCTCCCTGGCCAAGCTAATTCCACCGAGTAATAGTTCTAAGGTTAAATGAAATAATAAAAATTACTCGCAGTCAAAACGCAGCACCAAAATTGTTCACACGTTTAGCAAAAGATCGCTGTAAATTTTTTCTAACGACTTGAATAATTTTGGTGCTGCGTTTTGACCAAGTAATTTTAATTATTGGCAAATATTTCTTCCACTTTCTTCAGGCAAGAGTCAAGAAAAGATCTAGCAAGCAACTACATCTACCAATAGGTGAATGTCCACTTACATTTAAATATCAAATTTAAATGGAAGTTTGCCGATTGTTAGATGCTTGCTAGATCTTTTCTGGATTCGTTGCAATTGCCTGAAGATGGAAGGAATGTTTGGGCTTCACATTGAGCTTGCTTCTGATTCGACTTGCGCCATGTGCGGTAAATTTTCTTTGTACCTTCATTATGTTGGAGGCATACACCATACGGACTTGATCAAAATTCATAGGTTCTGCAACGTGTACAAGCAGCACCTATGAACATGTTAGGTGCCAAGAGTCTTGTTGCCAAGAGTCTTTACAGTGCAAGCACACGTCCAGACTAATGATTGCAGATCCTGAAGTTTTAAGAATTAGGCATTTACACGAAATGAGAGCATACGTACGCCCAACTTGGGCAGTGCCTGTTGGGAGATGAGCAGGAGGGATGCTAAGGAAGCTACTTTGATTAAATTTTGGGCACCGTGAATAAATAAACTATATTTATCCAATAACTAACGGTAGGCCTAACTATTTTCAGATGGAAATGAAAAGTCCAGAATACCAGGTAAGGCTGGTTGATTTTGGTTTCTATTGCCCTTTTGAAAACATCCATTACCTAATTTAATTAGCATATCCTTCCTCTGGAGGCTCGTTTCTCTAGGGAAGAAGAAGTTGGCTTCGCTGCTGTGATCGCAGCTCCCATTCCATTGCGCATGCGCGTGGGCGTCATTCTTTCGGCTACTCAGGGTCTACCTTGGCGACCGAGCGGGGAGTCCGAACGGGCTATTAGGTAATGTATGTTTTCATAAGGGCAATAGAAACCAAAATCAACCAGCCTTACCGAGTATTTTGGACTTTCAATATGCCATGAAAATATACATTACCTAATTTAATTAGCATAAACCCTGACCAAGTAAAAAGGCGGTGGGTACCAAGGATGCTGGAGCTCATTCTGCGAGCAGGCTGCCCCAGAGTCTAAATAAATACCCTGTGAACTGATCGGTGCAGGCGTGACGATTATAGTCTGAGGCCGGCAAGATCCTCGAAAGAGGGGACAGTGACCGTGTTCTGGGCCAGATGATGAAGAAAGAGGGTATAGAGACCCCGCCTTTCTTATCACCTGTGAGGAGTCTTGCTCCAAATGGAACTTGGGAACTGGTGACTTGTGGAAGTCATGTGCAAGCCGTAGCTTGATGAGTTGGTGTCCAGCGGAGAGACTCTGCGAGCTAGGAGTCCGGGATTCCGTGACTCGGAAGGACGGACAGAGAGCAAGTCGTTGCAGGGTTTGTGACAGAGTCAGGGAGTCCGCAATCCGGGAGGATGGACAGAGATCGGATCATTACAGCATTCTTGTGACGGAGTTGGGAAAGACGGGTGTCCGAGCGTCCACGTACCCGCGTGTTTGCTACCTGGGTGTCCAGGTGTCGACTGAAGTCAGCAGTCTAGAAACCAGGAAAACCTGGAAGGGGTCAAGGCCAGGTGTGAGTATGGTGAACAACTAAAGAGCAGGACTGGCTAGAAAAACTTCATGTTGGAAGCAGTCTACTAAGATCATTCAGGTGGACGAGACGAATGCTCCTGTCTTCAAGTGAGGGATAGTTGCGGGATGAGCAAGGCTTGTAGAAGACAAGCCGCTGAGGGACCTCGTGAACAGTGGTCCGTGGTACCTCTGTAAAAAGAAGTTCAGGAGGTAAAAAACTGGGACTTGTGAATACATGCTTACGCTACTTCCAAAATGTTTAACTCTGTCGAGTGCGAATTTTCAACTAACAATGGGGTTCCACCTTAATTAGTGGTTCCCTGACACGTTAGTCTTCTTCAGGCGTTTTGTTTACGACGTTGGAGATTAGCTTTACTCCATTTTGACGAGCGATCGCGTCGTTTGAATTCACCTCCCACTGACCTATATAACGTTCACCCGAAGTAGAGTCTCCACTTTCGCGCGAGTTGGTAGGCTAGTTTTGGGTGGATGAGATGCTCAATGTCTGGATAGGCCGGTGACTGAATATTCATTAGGTTTTTGTTCATGTTATTCATGATGCTGATCGTAATGGATTCTAGGGCTCTTAGGTGGGCATCCCTGGAAGAGTTTGAAGAAAGTAGAGAGGTGGTTTTTTCCCATGCTATTTTGCGTTTTGAATTGTCTTGGTGTACAGCAATTCCATTCTCTTCCTTATGTGTGTTGGTCAAGTAAACGAATTTCTATACCTCTTCGGGTTTCGCCTACATAAATGGCTTCACATGGCTCTTTATATACAGCGCATTTTGTTTTAGCATAGCCATTTGCTTTTTCTAGTCTTGTTTGCTGGTGTGTTTGAGTCGTTCTTGAGCCTGCTCTTCCTCTTTGGTGTTTATTTTTGATCTCACTTTGGCGCATTTTGCTTCGCGTATTATATTGGTGTGTTGGGTGGGTCTTTTCGTCGGTCATCTCAGGTAGTTTTTCCGCCTTTTCCTCTCCCTCTTGGATTTATTCAGCTCTTACGTTTTCATGGTTTTTACTAGTAACTTTTTGAGGTTGTTTGCATTCTTAAGTGTGCACGTGAAGTTCTCTTTGAGGATTTTTTGGAGTTTGTCACTGTACGACGCAAGAAAGGTAAGTGCAACTTTCTATGTGTTTGTTTTTCACTCGACTCTACTTCCTTGGTTTGGCTTTTTTCTTCTGTGTGTCGAGCATTTCGTTGTCCTTCTACGCTGTGTGTTTGCCAGTAGTTCTTTGCTGCGCATGTGGCTTTTTTGATGGTTTGCTTGAGTAGTGTAGTTGGGTAGTCAAGATCAAGGAATTTTGTCTTCGCTTTTTGAAGATGTGGCGTTGCAGTTTTTTGGTCGGTGGAGTGTCGGATGATGCGGTTCATTGCTCCTTGGACTATTGATCCGATTTGTGGTCTTGGGTGGCTGTTGGTTTTCTGTAGGGTTGGAAGTGTAATTCTCGTTGTCATGTTCTCGTTACTTTTGTGTCGAGAAAGGGAAGGGCTCTTGTTTTTTCAGTCTCTTGTGTGAATTGCACCTCAGCACTCCATTTGTTGAGTGCCTGGGATTGTTTTAAGGGTGTCCGGGATACCCTTAAAACATTCAACAAATGGAATGTAGACAACACTTTCAGTAATTGCATTGTTGACTGTTTTGAAGAGCCTACAAGTAGTGGTGGTTCAAACACCACTTGCTGATTTGGCAATAACGTAACAAAAATAAGCGTTACTAACAAATATAAATAAACCCAAGTTAATAAAAGAGTCCAATATTATCACGATCTTCCAGGAATGTCTGCACCCTCTGTGCTTGCAAACCCTTGCAACACGAGGGGACATCTCACGAACTTGTAAGATCATCAAAAACAGACTACCCACAAGAAGCAGTTCCCAACCAGAGTTGCCAAAGAGGTAGCTTTCATTAGAAGTGTGCGTATAGAAAATTCAAATTCGAGCTAATTGAGTCAATTAAGCAGTATGCAGTATTAATTATTTGCAACAACAAAATATCTATTATCGAGCCGAGTAATAGTATTTGGAGAAAATAGTTTGCAAATTTCTTATTAATTTGGTAGTATAATAATTAATATGCTGCTTAACTGACTGCGCTGGTCAATGTGTACAACAATTTTTCTAGTTTTAGGGTTATAACTTGAAAACGGTTTAAGTTACTGGCTTTTAATTTGTACTACTGGGAGGCTCTCGCTGAGACTATGAATTTAGTATCTTGGAATGTCAAAATCGGGTCAAAAATTGGCGAAGTTATAGCATTTTCTCCAAATTCGAGTGATCCAGCATAGACAAGAGCAACAAGCCAAGTTGCATACTCAGCTTATCACGCATCCGGGTAGTTAATTGCCACAATGCCCTTTCCTGTTAAGTCGCGTTAAGTGCACCAAGATTGACAATGTAAAAGCTCAACTTGCCCCTTATCTAGTAGCTTGATTTGTCCCTTCGTGCCTTTTTCTGGACTGTAGTGGTGTATTTCTGTTATGTTATTATTCCAGGAATTAATCAAAAATCAACACACAGCTGAAAAACTTGAGACACGACACCTAAAAGCTTTTCAACTAATGGTAAAATAGTTTTAATTCAAGCCGCGCTGAGTTTGGAACAGAAGTATCGGGCAAAGTTTGAGTATTTGGTGAACATTGTTCACAAGTTTCTTTTTCATTTGTGAGGATAATAACAGGATAAATGCTGCTTAACTGACTGTGTAGTCAATGCGTACAAATGCTTGTTCAGTTTTTAATCTGGTGCCTTTAATTTGCACCACAGGAGCTCTCGTCTAGACTACGGATTTGGTGTACTGGGATGTCAAAATCAGTCGAGTTATCACATTTTCACCGGATTTGAGTATGAATGTAGGAACAGGCAGAGTTCGAGTACAGGTTGCATGCTCGGCTCAAATTTTTCGATTATCGCACATTCCTAGAAGACCGACTACATTCAAATCAAACCAATATGCCGTCCTCTGGAATCTTCATGGCTTATTTTTCTATCTGTATCAGAAAGTGTTGGATCTTTAACACTTTGCCCAACAATAATAGACCGGCTTTTTTTGGTGAGCCCGTTAACTGCCATATGGCGAACTTGGAAATATGTGAAAGAAAATGCCCGCGTGCAAACTGACGTTACCTTAAGTTACACCTTTTCAAAAAAAAAAAATAAAAAATGAACACCGTTTGTGAATGCTTGATTACACGTCTTGCTATCAACTGAGCCCCGAATGATCTCCCCAAAACTTTGCTTTAATATAGTCATTGGGTCGAATCTAGTCCAGCCATCCCAGTCCACAAATTCGTAAAACACTCGTAGCACTTACTTTGGGGGTGTGGTCTTGCTTAACCTGCCGTTATTTTGTGCCTTTATTTGGCTTACATAACTGGTCTGCAGCACATAAGGACTTCTTGAACATTACTAATGTGAAAAATTATGTACCATCGTTAAGGATTGTGTACGTTTTTCGATACTCCCAATAAAATACTCTCATGACGACTTACCTGCCTCTTAGTCAATTCCTTACAAAGGAAGGTGTATGAAATTCTGTTTTTCAATTAGATACGGAAACTTTATTATTAGGAATATTGGTATCTGTATACTCTCTCTATATACATACCTAAAAACGAAAGTATTTTTAAGGTTTTAAGCTTTTGTATTAATCGCTTTAATATAACGAGCGAAGTCGTGGCCTATTATGATAGAAAAAAAATCTCGAGATTTACTATTCACCAGCCAGAAAAGGTAAATCTGTCTTTATCCCTAGAATACCTACCCAAGTTTTTCCATTACTGTCTGCATTAACATGAAAACTGTTAAAAAAAATAAAGCTAAAACCGCAAGGAAATGAAAATATCACTGTCCACTTGAATTTTCAGAGGTAAATTGCAGCATCCAAATTAATCACAAGAGCCCACGCAAAAAAGCTAAACGAAACGAGATTCACATCACGTCAGGCGTTGCCAGAATCAGAATTTGAACTTGTCACATTTTCGGTTGGAACATTGATCTCTACTGAGCATTCAAACTCAGATTTAGACTGCCTGCCGAGATTTCTGGCGAGCTCTGGCCTCACTAGGTGGTCTGTATAAGGATAGGATGGATGAGCCATGTTCAATGCCAATCCACAAAGGTGGGCATAGTTTGGTGTATTGGATCTCAACAAGATTTCAAGAATGGTGCAGCCTCAAGAAAGTAACTTATCCATCCTAAGCAACCGCCTAGTGAGGCAACAACTCGCCGCCGGAAATCTCTGGCAGTGAAAAACGCAGGTTGAACGCACAAGAGATTAATGTTCTAACAGAAAATGTGGCAAGTTCAAATTCCAATTCTGACACTGTCTGACGCTATGTGAAGTTAGTTTGTTTCCATTTCGTGTGGACTTCTGATGAGTATTTTCCCTATCTGCATTAAGAAGAATATTCCTGAAGAGTTTAAAATCCTGCTTTTTCCAAGCCAAAACACCCCATGATAGCTGGATTCAGGAACTGAATAAGCATCTTTCGGACTAAAACAGAACTAGTGTTTTTGTGGGCGATAGTCTTACGTTAAGTGCCTTAATGTAGTTTTGGCCGATGTGTGGGTACAAAAAAATACATTTGAGATTTAGTGTCCATTTGCATTGGATACCATATACATTCCGTGGTCCTAGTTGACACGCAGCAAGAAAACCCCTCCTTTTTTCTTGACTCGGCCTTAGTGAAGGAATGTAGAGTTTTTCCTATAACCCTTGTGAATGTTATGAACTAATTGATGTCCTATTTATATTCTGAAGCCTATTAAGCCATGTAAGTAACAGTTCACTGTAAATATCATATGCCAGGAAATAAACTGGTTAAGTGTTGAAAAGTAGAAAAATATTGCTTATTTAGCCAAAGATGGCGTCTCAAGAGGTAATCAGCGGTTAAGTCAAATTAACCAGTTCGGCATTTTGTTGAGACTGACTAGTTTGATAAACAATTCCATTGTTGACTTGGGCCCTAGAGAGTCTGACCAGATTAAGGGCCCAGTTACCCAGCCACTAAAATCAGCAAGAAGCCCAGTCAAAAATAATGAAAACACAATGTGCATTTCAAACTAGCTAATTCACGCTGGAGATAAACCGTTTGAATGTAAAGAACACGTTGCCGCATGCCGTAGTTTTGAGCACAGTAAATGAGCGTATCCTCCACAGAAGAGTATTCAATAGTCCTAATCAATTAAGAGAGCGGGTTACAAGAATTAGAACCACACATTTAGCGAGTTTAATAAGGGAGAGAAAGCATTTACCTGAGAAGAGTCTAGGAAATCTATTAGCATGAACATCAGTCCCCAATATATGCAAAACATTAACCATAGTGGAGTGGTGCTATGCCTGTGATATTCGCAGTAAAGCTTTAGTAGACAAGGTAATACCGAAAAGCAGACACACCAGAGAAAAGCACTATAAATGTGAAGTCTTTAGAAAAATCTACTCGTGTTTTCTCAGTGTAGACATTCTAGAAAAAGCTACAAATGTGAAGGACAGTAACCATGCAGCTACTACCCCTTAGTGACACACTGGTGAAATACCCTATGAAGGTGAAGTGTATGGTACTGTACAGAGTCCATGCATATAGTAGTAGGGGGTGCCTAGTGTGCGGAGAAACTATTCAAATGTGTTTTACGTGGTAGTCTACTTGAATTTTTGGCCAAATACTTAGCCTCGTAGTGAGACCAACACCTCGAGGAAAGAATCCTGCTTTTCTTCTCGGTTTTAACTGAGAACTTTAGGTTTTTCCAGCAGTTGAGGGTATGCAGGGTTTTGTCAACTTTCCTTCCTCGGGTTGCAGCAAACGTGTATACGAATTTTGACTAAATCCGGAGCTCAGGGTGGGATTGGGTCACCAACTTAATAAATTCATGTGGGAGAACGAGTGTGCCACTGATCTGCTGGAAATTATGGCCATTGAAAGTGACATAGATGTTGGAGAGCATCGCTTTCAAAAACTCCAAAATACCTGTATTACCTAGTTGATTTTGGTTTCTATTGCCTGTTGATAATATACATTACCTTTTCTTATAGCATTCTCCTTCTCAAAACGCTGTTCAATCTAGGGAAATTAAATCGAAGATGTCCTTCCGGTTCGCTACCTACTGCGCAGCCTCCTTCATATAAAAGCCGAAGCGGAGCGGTATACTCACCTTTTCGGACCTCCATTGTGCCCAAATGGCGACAAGAGGGGAGGAAAGCGGGACCAAGGTAATGTATATTTTCAACAGGCAATAGAAACAAAAATCAACCAGGTAATACTGGTATTTTGGAAGTTTCTAGTTGCCTTGAAAATATCGATTACCTTTTTTTTTTTTAGCAATCCCATAGGTGGGCGCCATTTGACTCAAGTGCCCTCAGGTAGCGACCAGTTCCCTTCACAGAAAAATAAGTGTGTAAAAGGGCTCAAAGTATACGTCGGGCAGCAACGAATGGCCCGATACAGTAAAGTCCCTCGGCTTGATGGGACATATCTCAGAGATAGTGGGACGTGAAGAATGAGGGATGTCTCCAGCCCAGTGTTATAATATGTTTCACAGCTTTCTACTACGCAGCTTTGTAACCTAAACATTTTTCTGCAGGGTTAATTTTTCCGGTGTTGGAATTTTCGAAGGAAACAAGTCCTTTGAAGTGACTTTTTTTAAACATAGCAAAGCTTAAAAAATTATTAAAAACCTTTCTTTAACTTTTTTCCCCATTAGCTTATCCACAGTAACATTTTTAAAATGCTTGTAGAAATAAGTACCATACATGGCAACTAAAACTGATTTAAAAATTTCCTTGTAGTCCTGTATCCTGCTGGAGGGCCACTCTGTTAAAAAAAAAAACTCGTAAGTATATAATGGGCCCACACTTCAAAGTACCAACATGTGAACTTCCTTCTTGTAAGTCTTTTCATACAAATATTCTCCAAAACACAGAATCATGTGTCACGCGTAGCGCTACAGACTAGAAATGAGATAGTGAAAATAAGACACTTCACGAACACAGGATGTATTGCAAGCCATGTTTGTTAAAAAATGTAAATTAAGTGGTTTTTAATAAATAACTTCAAGAACGGATGAAGCTAGTGACTAGTGGTTTGCACCACTGGAAAGCTGGTGAAAAAAGGTTGAAAATGGTGTATTTGAACGTCAAAATCGGTCAATATTTAGCGAAATTATCGTTGTTTCCACATATATCTAAAAAAGTGCGGCTCAATCTAGGAAAAATTAACCTGGATTATTTTCTGCGACATACGTCGCAGCAGTTTCTCACACGGGGGGCTCCAGGAGGCAGCTTTCATTATGTCAGTAATGGGAATGTTGCTGTAGTATGCCCAGGACGTGGAGATTGCACAAAGTTCATGGGCGGTTACTCTGATGCCTTCAGAGACGCAGTTGATGTCGAGTGCTTCGTAGGCCTGTACGATAACACTTATAAGCCAGGTGGCAATCGTGCGTGTTGAAGTTGTGCCAACTTTATTACTGAAAGGGAGAAATAATTGAGAGCGTCCTCGTCGTATAGGTTTGGAGGCCTTTAGATAGAAACGAATAGCCCGAATTGGGCAGAGAGCCCGTTCCTTTTCATCCCATAGGATGGTTGATAGGGAAGGAATGATGAAGGGACGAGTTCGTTCATCGGGTTTCTGAGCCTTAGCACGGAATGATGTTCTTGGAGTCAGCGTTACACCAGTGTAGTCAGGCAGAAACAAGCAGTCTTTTTCAGTGGCAGAAAGGGCTTGTAATTTGCTGCATCGGAGAGCTACTAGGAACACAGTCTTCCTTGTAAGGTGGCCGAGTCTAGATGAGCTCATAGGTTCGTAGGATCGAGCCATGAGTGCTGTAAGGGGAGGGGGGGGGATTGAGGCTGTAAGGACGATGGACAGGTCCCAATCGGGACACTGTCGTGTAGTACGTGGACGGTCCAGGTGGAAGGAATGGATTAAAGACGAAATTCTGTAATAAGTGAGGAGGTCTTTGTTACCAGCCTTTGTTGAAGACAGCATTCAGGGCGGAACGGTATACTAAACGGAACGTGGAAGTGGATTATCCGGAACGGTAGAAGGACCAGCGTCCTCAATAGACGGAAAATGGCGCTTAGGGATGGAAGCAAGCCCAAGACCAAGTATAGGCTGAGACTGGTGCCTTTCAATTAAAAGTTTGAAGGAAGCGTCCATAGAGTATGCACTTGGGATGAGGTGAGTGGATCGTCGGTCCGCTGAGTGGCGGAACGCCCAGTTACAGAGGGCTGACAGGAATGAGAAGACAAATCTAGAGGAGTGAGTTGCGGTCCCACGGAGGTGGTCAGTTTGGCCGCAACCTTCCGAGCTTTAGTTGGAGTTTAAGGCAATCATATCGCTCCTTTGTTCGAGAGAACTCTTCGGAAAGGGAACGCAGGTCCCGTACCGGCGGAGGCTGGCTACAGGGAATTGGGGACGTAGCTGCAGTGTCGCAGGGCAACGGTAGAGATGGCTCGGAAAGAAAGGGGGATTCGGAGGTGGAAGCGCTCGTTCCAACGAATCCTGTCCCGTCGTTAGTTCAAGGATTTCAACATTGTCCGCAACTGGTAAAGCCTGAGGGGACAAGGAACGAGAAGTGCGGGACGATGAACCGTCCTTCGGCGTTCCTTTGGTACGTGGCATGGGAACGGCGTTACCGAGGAATGCGGAACGTGGGATGAGGAACGCAACGGGAGCGAAGTGAACAGCACGGCGGCTAGAGAAGAAAAAGTGAGCATACCGCTCCGGCTTTTATATGAAGGAGGCTGTGCAGTAGGTAGCGAACCGGAAGGACATCTTCGATTTAATTTCTCTAGATTGAACAGAATTTTCAGAAGGAGAATGCTATAAAAACGTATCTTTCCAGCAAAGCTGGTTAAAGATAATTTTTGTTGCCCAACTGACAATATACATTACCTGTTTTTTATGCACTCTCTTGGGTTCTCAGCGCTTCTTCCAGAGAAAGAGAGTTGGCTTCCCTGCCAGTCCCGTAGGCATCCCACTGCGCATGCGCAGTCCTCCCTATATAAACACTGGTGCAGCTTCGATCCTCATCTCTTTTAATACTCCCAATCGTTACCAAGGCAACTCCAGAGGAGGAAGGGTGGGTGGCTTGTTGTAAAAACAGGTAATGTATATTTTCAGTTGGGCAACAAAAACTATCGTTAACCAGCTTTGCTGGAAAGATACGTTTTTGGTTGCTTTCGAAAATCTTCATTACCTGTTTTTTATGCACTAAACAGACTTCGTCACTGGAGGCGGGCCTTGGTGACGGGCGCCCTGGCTACGTACTGGCTACCCTGAAGTCAACCGGACTCAATGAACCTGAAGGCAACCGCTGTAGGGGGTAAAGATGATCCTGTAGGTCTTGAAAGGTTTGTTGTGTAAACCGGTCAGTGGCAGGTGCATAGAGAAATTGGTTGCTAAGTGAACCGGACTGGATGCAGAGGGTTCCACCGGAGGAAACAATTGCAAGCATGTTCCAGGGTAAAGGAGAAACAGCTGCCAATGGGTGACTGAAACCCTTAGGGATGATTATAGTGACACAGTCACAGTGACACGTTATAATTATTGAAGATGTCAACAAAAACTATGCTTTAACCTAGTCTAGTACTGGAAAGGATGGTAAACTCAGGCCAGAAGGGAACCGAGGTGGTGTAGCGGAACCTCAGAAAGTCTGTGCGGTCCGAGGTATGCCTGCTAGAAATATGAGCAGCTGTCTGGCTTGGTGACATATCGGCAGTAGGACCGAAGGTAGGTCCGTCACGGGCCGGAACGTAGATAACTACGACAGAAAAGGTGCCCTGGCGCATTTTATGTAACAGGAAGGGCGACCCGGAACCGGGATGAGTCAACGTGGTCCTTGGGTCCTTCCGTGAAGTTTAAGGATGGAAAGGTGTTGTCAATACATGGCCAGGAATGGCAAGTTTGAGAGGCGAAAATATCATAGGAGCAGGAAGCACGACAGCCTGGAACCGCTCTCCTTAGGGCCGACCTGCTGGAGGGTCACATGGAACGTTGGTGCAAGGAAGGCGAGAGTCTGATAAGTGCCAGCCTTCGTTCGGATGATGAACACATCATTCAAAGAGGATGATGAGGGTCAGGCTAGGGAATGGTGAGGCAGACAGAATCTGCATTTAGTATCAGATGAAGGCATATTCCCAGAGAGGGCGAGGAGAAGAGGATCAGCGCAAGGCAGGGAAAGGAACGTGCTGGTTTCGTTCCTGGTTCGTCCTGTTACTGACAGCAATGCAGCCGAAGGTGCAAAATTCAACTGTGGGATGCAGGACCGGGGTGGTCGAGAACGGCACAGCGCTGTTGGATGCGAGTTGAGGAAGAAAGATGAGACAGGCTGCATCGTGCGAACTTATACATGATGGAGGTTGCGCAGAGACGCGCGCAGAGGGTAATGGATCGAAGAGAAAACACTGATCGTTCCGAAGGGGAAACGCTGTGACGCAGGTTCCAGAAGTGAAGCGGAACTAGGATGCAGGGAAGGACTTGGGCCCTCAAGGTAGCAGAGGGAACCAGAGAATGAACTGTGCTTGAAACCTAGCCTTGCCAGATTCATGACGGAATGGACTCGGTCTTGAGAAAGCTGTGTTGCTGTCAAGGTGGAACGAGAGGGAACAGAGCACCATGAGGGACGGGATGGTGAAAGTGGCACGGAGGCGGTGAAGCAGTCATTCGTGTTGTAAGCTGGCGAGTTGCAGCTAAAAAATCTGGGTGTATTTTTTGATAAGTTGAGTTCAAGGAAAAAGGACTTGGATTTCAAGTCATGTGGCAGAGAGGTGTACCGGAACGGCAGGAGGTATATACCAAGTAACATGACGATGTCCCCTTGTTTGAGGGATGCGAAGGGCGAGTCCAGCAAAGCGGTTGGGAAGGGAACCATTGGTTCCTTGAGACATATTCTCAGTGGGATCGAGGTCCGGGAATCGAGGCCTCCAGGACCAGCTAAACCTTCTGTTGGATAGAAAGGATCGTTGTGTAAGACCTGTATGTGTTGTTAGCAATATTGATGCCGTCGAAAGGATGGCTACTAGAGACGTCTCAAATTGGCAGTACGAAACGCAGGAACGTATGAACGCAGGAACGAGGAATGACTGGCACTATAGAGTTTGGTGAGACATACTGCCGCCTGCAGGGACAGGTAGACAGTAGGTGTGGTAGACAAGCAGCAATGAGCAGAACATCCAAGCCCTGACGCCGGTTCTCAATAGCTGTAAAACCAACGGAACATCGGAACGGCCCCAAAGACAGCCTGAAGTGATGTAGCAGAGAACGCAGGAACGCGTCCGCAGGAATGTAGGGACGAGGAACAAGAGGGGAGAGGAACGCAGAAGTAACCACCATGGTGGCTGTACTAGGAGGGAAGATCCAGTGTGTTCCTGTTCATTGGTAATTCGAAAACCTCGGCAAGCCCACTGACTAGAGGTAGCAGGAGGCGGCGGATCTGCGGAACTTGAGGACGTCGCATCTTGATGAGAAATGGAACATCAGGAACGGAACGTTGTGGCTTTTTATTTTTTTTTTACATTCAATGGAGGGCGGAATGGTCAGTAATATCGAAAGAAGAACGAAAGATGCAGAGCGAGGAGTGAATTTCCACTGTCTTCTGAAGTAGAGGACCGTCAAAGCGGACGCCTTGCTGGCAAAAGGCTTATAAGAATGTGCTTGAGACGAGGTGAGCGGTTCGTCGGTCCCTCGGATAGCGGAACGTTTAGCTACCAAAAGGCCGGGAGGAATGCGGAGTCAGCCCAAGAGGAGTAAGTTGCGGACCAGCGGAGAAGGTCAATCTTGGCAGCAATTTTCCGAGCCTTGAGTTGGAGTTTGAGGTAGGCGTAGCGTTCCTCAGTGCATGAGAGTTCTTTGGAGAGGGAACGCAGGTACCGTACCAACGGAGGCTGGCTACAAGGAATTAGGAACGTGGCTGCGGTATCGCAAGGCGCGAGGAATGATGGCCTGGTTAAGAAGGGGATTTGAAGGCGGAACCGGTTGGTCCAGAGTCTAGTTTTGTTATAAGATTGAAAATTTCCACGGTATCCGTAACCAATGGAACCCGTGAAGGGGATGCGGAACGAGGAGTGCGGGATACAGAACCGTCCCCAAGGGTTCCCATAGCTCGCGGTATCGGTACTGTTGGTATCTTAGGATACGGAATGTAAATCAAGGAACGCAGCGGAACGGAGCGTTCGCCGTGCCAGGAGAGCACTAGTAAATGCTGGCGTTTCTGAGGGAAGAAGAAAATACATTACCTAATGTGGTGGGAAATGTTCCACCCCGTCTCCTCTTTACAGAGGTCCTACAAGGGGAAGGAAGAGTGGTGAGGGACGTGGTGCTGCTGTTCCTAGTGGAAGCAAGTCCCCCCCCCCCCCCCCTCGGACGCCAAGCAGGGGACCGAGGGGCAACATGAGCAATAGGAAAGCGTTCCTCAGGGAACGTAGCCAAACTTCCATGAACAGGGCTGGTCCTATAGCAAGGTGAGGAACAGTAGATTAAATCACGCAGGCCGGGACGTGGCTGGTGGCATAGAAAAAGAGATGAGGATCGAAGCTGCGCCAGCGTTTATATAGGGAGGACTGCTTCCGCGCATGCGCAGTGGGATACCTGCGGGACTGGCAGGGAAGCCAACTTTCTTTCTCTGGAAGAAGCACTGAGAACCCAAGAGTGCATAAAAAACATGCAATGTAGATTTTCGAAGGCAACCAAAAAAGGTAATGATATTTGCAACTAGAAATTTAGTTAAGTTTGTACTCTTTTTGATCGATTTTGAGATCTTTCACTGACTAGTGGAACTGCTCCAGGATAAATCTATGTGAAAGGCTTGGGCAAAGGCTCAACACATTCAAGGAAATACACTTGTCATCAGCCTAGGGGGGAGGAACCAGTGAAGATGCTGTGCTGGACCCCTGGTGTGGATGTAATGATCCTAAGGATTTCCTTATGGATTTCGCAGGGGCGAAGATGTAGGGTAGCTTTGAATTTACCTGGGGATTCAGTCTGTTCTGTTCCTTAGAGATGAGTTTCTCCTTTACAAGTCTGGTGACATTGGCATCGATGTAGTTGGAGAATGAATTGCCGATATTGTAAGAAATCTCCTCGTAGACGCTCGGATTTTTTTAGTTTGAGGATTCTTAACCCGTATTAAAGTGTATCGAGAACCGCCAGAGTGTTTGCTTTTCAGTGGAGTTTGCCTCCTGGAATGGGTCAATTTTCTTTTGTTACTTGAAGATAACATGGCTATTTGCCATGCCAAAGCCAAATAGGAAGAACTAATTTGGTGCATTCTACCAAAAGAAATGAAGACGGTACAATTTTTTTTTTTAAGCAAGATAGAAATCTTGACACGAAAACAGAAAGGGTCTGAGACAGAGAAGTTGATGACCCATAGTTTATTTTAGTCGGTGGGACTGTCTCTTCGGTGAAGCAATTTTTGCCATTAGCCCCAGGAGCTGGACTGGGGAAGGTGTAGGGAAGGACAGGGGGATGGATGGTGTCGTACTGAAGGGGGGCAGAGGTCTGGCACATGTAAGGGATTACCTTTCCCGAAAAGAACACCTTCCTCATCCCTTGGCAGTTTGCTTCCACTTTCAGATTCTGCTCTTTTCAGTTTCGTTTCTAGAAAGGGTTTCAGTCTGCTGAGGATCAGGGTTCATACAGGGTTATTCACAAGAGGGGTAGACTCCCAATCCAATGCTGTCATTCGGTATGAAACTTCATTTTAGTACACTGGTGTTCGATGTGGGTAAGGAGTCTTTGAAGGTGGCGGCGGCTCAATACCTCTTCAGGATTCGCACAAATGTTTTTCCTAGTTTTTCATCTATTGTGACACTCTGTGATCCGGTCAAACAAACAAATGGGTCACGTGGATAGCGATTTGTTGGCTGTGTTGCGAGCACGATTTAAGCCTAATCCACATACACTTCAGGTAAATAGCTTCCGTCTTGCAAGCGAGATTAAATTTCAAATGGCAATGAAATTTGAGCTGTTGAACACACAAGTCTTTCTAGCCGTTTAGCAGTGTGCAGGGTAAAGGATGAGTACACTCCTTAATAAACTTGGACCGCCGACGGGATTATTTTTACTTGGCTCAGTTCGAATCAAGGAAAACAATCTTACTGCGCTTTTGCCCAGGAAACAAGTCAACTAAAATTTAAATGTTGAAGACTGCTTATTTTCAATAGTGGTGTGCTGATCTCACCGATACCATCTGTCGATTCCACCAATGGGTCGATTCCGATAGCGATACCAGGGCAAATTTAATCATGTACTGTAGTCAAGTTTCCGGGCTAGTTTGGCTTATAATTTTCCTTTAACCGTTTTCCCAGATTAATTTTTGTATTGCATCGTATATATATATTTAATATTTATATAGCATTTCTATGCCCAACGCAGTAGTACACATTGCCTTTTCTTTTATACACACAGTAACTATAAGATACTTATAAGACCTAATCAACTGAAATGTATGTTATCGGATACTTCCAAGACCTATTTGGCTGAAATGTAACGGAGCCAAAGTTTGCAGCTTGCTCTTTAACGGCATCTCATTTCTCTTGGCAGAGCCTGCTTGGTTTTGGAATGGCAAGGCAAACTCCTGAACACAGTTGTTTTGGTGCCAATTGATAAACCAGTTACTTACAATTTGTAAATTATAAGAAAAAGATGCAACTAAGCAAGGAGGGGAGGGAGAAACCACCAATTTTTTTTGCCATCTTCAACATAAAAAAAAAATATATCCGCCGCCTCTGCCATGCCAAAGCCAAATAGGAAGAACTAATTTGGTGCATTCTACCAAAAGAAATGAAGTCGGTACAATTTTTTTTCTGAGCAAGATATAAATCTTGACACCAAAACATTTCAGGCCTAGTTTGTGCCATCCAACCAACCAACCAAAAGACTTCTCCAAGAATAAATGAGACACGCAGAGACAACATTTTTTCTTTTTCCTAAAGATTACCTTTATTGGCATCTTTGGGTTTATTAATATTTTTTTTTTTAGTCTGAATACAAGTTTCTCAAAATATAATACAGCAGTACGCCATCAATTTTATAAAGCACACCTAGAGGAAGATTGGCAACTTATTTCAGACTAAAGTCGATGGCGACAGAAAAATTCGGCGAACACAAAAGTTCAACTTTTTTTTTGTTTAACACAAAGAAAACGGATACAGAAAATATAAATAGATCATATCTAAAAAGCTCTGAACAACAACGCCGTTAACTTTTATGTATACATCAACTCCCTGTACAATTCGCAACTCGTTAATTTACTGCATTGGTCTAATAATCCAATTCAAACACACATGATAAGTCATACGCTCGCATACTAGAAGCACCATAGAGTTGCGCGGAAACATTCACTCTAAACATTCTTTGTTTACTACCTCACCAAGCTTTTTAACAGGTAGCTTGGCTCACAATGTGAAGTCACACAATGAGAACTACTACTCACACTAGTCAGGTGCGGCTTGTTACACGCAGGAGTCAACTCCAGCGGAGGCAAAAATTAATCCCGCCGTGTGACTTCAAACTGGGAATACAACTTCTGCTCGACGCCAAATGCAAAGCCACTGTCGGAAACGCTCTGAAGTTGAGCTCAGTGGGCTTGTTGCGCGTAAGAGTCTGCTTTGATGCCTCAGAACACACTTAAGTGTCACTCATCAAATTTGTTCATCGTAAACAAGTATTCTAGGCATCCGGGCCATCACCGTCTAACAAACTATCGTCTTGAGCTGCCTTTACCCGCCGTATCATGCGATCGGGTGTTAGGGAATCGGATTTCACGGGTGAGGGGTCACCTAGATTGTTAATGCCTATACAATTTGAAACTGACACTTCCGTACAGACACTAACCACATCTACCTCCCCCTCAGAGTCGTGATGAGTGTAAGACTGCTGAGCTTCTCGAGCAGAGGCACGTCTAGTCCTAATTACTAAGTTTGGATTAGAGAAGGGTTGAGGAGAACCCTGAGGCCCGCAGTTACTATTGCTCACCGGACTAAGATGGGGACTAAGGAGAGCACCTTGCTTGGGGCTAGTGGCAGGACTGAGCAACTGTCCTTTAACCAAATGGTCATTAGGAATGATAATACTTATAGCCTCGGGGGATTCCCCCTTCAGGTCTTCAAGTGAGTTCTTGAGGATTTCAGAAGGCTCACTAACTTCTACCACGCCAGTGTGGTTGGCAAGCCGATGATTAAGTTCGTTTTTATCGGCATCACCGTTTACTCTACTTTCCTTGTCGTGGTCTATTAAACTATTGTTAGGTGTTTGCCGAATACTACTGCTACGGCGTTTACAAGTACTAATGCGCGAGCTTCGCCTACCAGGTGTGGAAACATCGCTACTCTCACTGACCCTAACTCGCTTGGATTTTTTTGATTTGTGCACCTGATTGTTGGCGTCTTCGCGGCTGTACGTAAATGGTACTTCATCTTCCTCCATCTGTGCACGACGCTCTTCCTCTTCCTCTTTGAGTGTCTGCAAACGTCCCAGTTCCCAATCCTTCTTTTGGGCTTCTATTTCCTCCTAAAAATATAGGGAAAGAATAAAGAGTTACTTTCGGATCGTACAGATAATTTGTAAAAATATAGAATACAGTTCCGTTTCAGTGTAAGCACCTAAGCAGGTCAGCATTTTGAATTAATATAATAACTTGATATGCTTTGCAGCAAAACCTGTTGGTTACACGCATGACCAGTGGGTCCAGTACGGCCAACAAGTCAACTTATTTTATTGCAGTCATACACTAACACTTTTAAATAATATAAAAACCTTCAATGTTCAGTAGGGGTGTGCAAGTAGAATAATTTTAATTCGAGTCGAGCCAAGTTTCCAACAGAAAAATCGAGTATCGAGCAGAGTTCGGGTATTTGGCTAACACACTTTTTTGCAATACTTTTTTTTTAAGTTAACGCTTTTGAGTCCGAGCCATTTTTTCAATTCGCGTGCGAGAAAGTCCATGGCCGCAACATGGATGCCATGAACAAGTTGCATGCCTCACGAAAATAAATTGTACTAAAAAAACTATGCGGTCTTGGCGTATAAAAATTCGCAGACGTAATAATTATATTGTAAATAATTGAACAGAAATATAATTGGGACCATCGTCCTACGTTTTCTTTATTTAAAAAAATCCTAAAGTTCGACTATGTAAACAGCGCTAACGAAAGTTTCAACTTACAGTACTCGGACTGATAACATCCACTCGATATTCTTCCATCACAACGCCTGTTATTACTTCCGAAATCATTATTTTACGTTTTATTACCGTAAAAATAGTTTAAAGTTGCTTTATTCCCCCAATATTTACGATCGCCGTAAGCTCACTACCATTTCGTCCTGAGCGGCCATATTGACCGGCTGCCCGCAAGCGAACGCGCTCCTGCTAGCGCCAATGGATACGACCTTGACTCGCTTCGCGTGACGTCACGAATGAACGGCCGATGGGTCACGTGCCGCGAACGAACCAATCAGCGCACGCGATAACACGCGATCGGGAAGAATTTGAACAAGGGCCGTTGAAACATCACTTTTCATTCGAGGAATACAGGCAGTGACGTTGGAGTTGATGACATCATTTTTCGCGGGCTAGAAAATTGGGAATCCCCTCTCTCGAACAAGCTCAAGATGGCGGCTGCACGTTTCGTAGTTCCGGAGATACGATCGTTTGATCCGAGGACTGTTTTCAGCAAACAAACACAATTTTCACGTAGATTTTGGCCACGATGCCAACAATAACATAAGGTAATAAAAAGATGATCTGAATTAAATAAACCAAAATAAACCTTAAATATACGTTCCAAAATACCTACTTCAATCGGAGTTACCCTCCGATGTTCGCAATAGGATTTTTTTTTTTAAAACAGGGCGTAGAACTGAGCGAAACGATGTATCGTTCCTCGGACGTTTTCGGCGTAATTTTTGTGCAACGATGCATCGTAGCTCGGACTCAAAAGGGTTAAACGTAATAACAACTAAGATACTGCTTAACGGACTGAGCATGTCAATGTCTACAATTTTATAGATACAACTATAAAATGGTTTGAGCTATTGACTTTCAATCTGCAGTACCGGGATCACATGAAGTGTGACAAAAGTGCACATGAATTTACTGAACATATTGCCAATGTGATGTTCGATACCCAGTTGTTGCAAATTAAAGAATGTGGCTATTTTTTTATGCTTTTTGATGGCAGCGTAGACCAATCAAATTCAGAAAAAGAATTGATTTATGTGACTACTATCGTGAAAGGCGGTGCAAACACAATTCTTTTATTTACTAGATGTTGGGGCATCAAATTCCAAGGGTGTTGCAACATGTCTAGAAAATTCGTTTAAAGAATTTGGGCCTAACTTTAATAAGGGAGTTCGACTAACTCCGGAAAGAGGGGTTGAGCATGCGCATAACCCACTACGAGTGGCAGAGAGGCGCGGGCTCAATGGTTGGCTATGGTAGAACGCCTGATTTGAGGTGCTAATAACTCGTATTTGAAAGACTATCAAGAAACAAAAAAAAAGTCGGGAGCAAGCCCTTCACATTTGTCGCACAGGCAAAGCAGCAAATATGTATAAAACGCTTTTAAAATCGTTATTACAGCCGTACTAAAGAGCCAACATTTTCAGGAAAAATCTCGTATGCTGGCGAAGCGCGGCAAACCGACTACGTTTTTCCTCCTTCCCCACCCTGCCTAACGAAGTAAACCCGTCCAGCTGCTTTTGTTATGGGATTATCTCTTCATTTACTTGGGGGTTGTCGCATTCCTATACAAAAGTTTCATGTGTTGTCATCTTGCACGAAAATAAAAACCGTGGTGGTGGGGCTACAGTAAAAAAAAAGGTGCAGCCACAGAATGGAGAAAAGCCGATGGTACAGTGAAAAAAAACCGCGGAGGGGGAAGGGAAAATTATCCTAAGGAAAATATAGTTTTTTTTTATTCGTGTTATTTAAGGTGAGTGTCTTGCCTTGAATTTTAGTAAGCTTGGTATGAACTTTCAACAGGAAACTACATTTGTAATTTGTTTAGCAGTTTTCGTTGAAAAAAATTGTTTGGTCGCGTGTGTTGTGTCGTCGTGTTCCTGTTGTAGTTACGGGTCAGGTTAAGTTAGGTTAGTTGCCATAGCTCGAGTTTCACCAGGCAGGGATGGAGTTTCCCCAACGACTTTCGTAGCTTTTTTTCCTGCAACTTTTCCCCCCTTTTGTATTTCTCTCCCGTCATTTTTTTATTCAGCCTTTTCGTTTTCATTAGATGTGTTTTTATACAAAAAAAAAAAAACCTCTATTGGAACAGCAAAGCTACGTGTCAACTCTTCTTTTTAGATTGCAGAATGCGGAAACATGAGAAAATTTCTATCCCCCCCAACAACGACGACGACTCGGATGGTGAATCCCTTAGTGATGGAAACAATAACAGAGACAGCAGTGCGAACTCTTTAAGCGATGATGAATCTCTAGAATGAAATTTAAGTCTTTTCTTTTTTTGATCTTGTTTTGTTACAGACATAAAGTTACTTCCTTTGTAGGCCTATAAATGATGACTTAAGTAATCATTTGACATTGGCATTGGCACCAGGATGGTATCGGCACAGTATCTGCACTTGACCAAAAGTAACAGTACTGGCATCAGAATCGGGCACCGGGATCGGGGAGAGTGGCACCGGTACAGCTTAACTTTTTTTAAAAATCTTGCTTTCAGGAAACGGCCTACCCTTAGATTCTAGTACTGTATACAGTGTGTTCAATTTTAAATGACAGTAACAAAGTTTATGAAGTAGACCAAAAATTGCGCACAATTTCTAAAAAGGAAAGATGTATACCAACATCTCTGCAAGTCCTTAATCTGCTGGAGATGTAAAGTCACAGCTGACCGTCTTATTCAGGCACTGCACTTCCTCCACTCTTTGTCTTGCCGCTACCTAGCGTGTATTGTTCCCATAAAGAGTAGAGGAGTTAATGCCTGAAGACAACGGTCGGCTGTGACTTTACATTTCCAGCAAATTACGGATGGCGAAAATTTTCAGAGAACTTTCCATTTTAGACATTGTGTGTAAGTTTTGGTATACTTCATTACCAAGTCTTGTGACAATCCAAGTAAACGACTTGACGTTTTCAGCAACAAACTCATTATTATTATTATTATTATTACGGTGGCCGCACACAAAATTAGAAAGTTGGTCTAATGATAGGACATTTTGTACCTGTCTCAACTTGTTGCAGACGTCTCCAAAACCACAGCAATGAGCTAAGCGCCACAAAACGGATGCGATGTTGTCATGAGACATCTTTGTCGTAAAATGTCGCGTTGTGAGATAATTGTTTAATTTGGTGTGCCGAGTAAACGAACCGAGTAAAATACATAATGCAGCATTCATTTTACCAAAAGTATCAATCTCTCTCTTACCTCTGCCTGCTTCAGCTGTTCGAGAGAAAATGGTTCTTGTGTAGATTCCAAGAAAATCATGGCGTAACGTTCAACAGGTGTCAACTATAATAAAAGATGAATCCCCACATTTAATTTCTAACCGTTTTACTACGTTGCCAAAATTACCTGAAAGAGAAACCAAACGCACCTGCGACATAAGATCACCAAGTTCTTGCTCTACTTTCGAAACTTCCTCTTCCCCACGTCCGTCGGCATCGTAAGGGATGGACTCATCAAATTCTGCCAACTCAGCCGCTGCTTCAGCTTTTGCAGTTTTCGCAGCCTGTATGTCCTGTTCTTCCTCTGCATTAGCTAGGGCCTAATATAAAAGAATTGGCAGGCATTACTGACCAGTCATAAAGATCAGTAATAAAGATGAGGATGAAGGGAAAATAATTGCTCAGGACCCCCCCCCCCCCCCCCACTCGTCTTATCAAGTCAGTATTTCTTTGTAACAGATAATTGTTTGAGCTCTACGTAGAATTTGCATAAACATGGCACCAGTATTTTCATTAGAAAATTTTAAAAATATACAGAATGAGAGACTCCTGACACAAGTAGCACTGTTACTCCCCCCCCCCCCATTAAATCGTAAATTTTCTGCTAGAAATTGAATAATAGCTTTACAACACTAAATGCAATAATGGTTTTTCTGTAGCAAAATTAACTGAAAGCTTCATACATTTAACGAAATCAACTTTAAATTTAGTGTTTACCGTACACGTCCGAATATAAGACGAGTAGCATTTTTTGGGCTCGCATGTTCTAAAGAAATAAATGGCTACGATTATAAGACGGGTGACTTTAGCAAGGCTTTCGTAAGGTTTGGTATAGTATTTATTAGTTTGTATATTAGTAAATTCCCCTGGTCCTGGATTCAAAACCCAAAATTTGAATAATAGCTTCGCCTTTGGACTGCTTCCTGAGGCCTTTTTCAATACATATTTAGTTTTTGCTGAATAATCCAAAAACTATATGAGAAACTGGCATGAGATTAGCACCATTGGATAGCTCTCAGGAAAACAATCGAAATGGTGTATTCAAGCGTCAAAATCGGTCAAAATTTGTCCGAGTTATGGATTTGCACGAGAGTATAAGACGATGCTATTTTAATGGTGTATATCTGAAAAAAAAAAAAGTACCGTCTTATATTCGGAAAAGTGAGATTTGGCATATTTCATGTATGCGACCCGGATTCAGTCTAGTAAAAACGCAATGCGTTTGTCATTTATTCACGATATTTGACACTTAACACAATACCCTCAATACATGAGTAACATTGTGTTAATGTTTCGAATCTCGAAAAGTGTTGAGAGCAGGCAAAAAATACAACTCCGAGAGTAGTGCTAGCAGTTTCCGTGTAATTTGCTAAACGTTTAAACGACCTAATTAAACGTTCGGTTAACCGAAAACCGTGAAAAATCGCACGATAATAATAACAACGCAACAAACTAAGACAAAAAAAAAATGTCAACATAAAATTCAATAACTACGTTTTACTAATTTAATTTTAAAAAATTTAAGCAACACGAATCACACGTTAAGTAAGTAAACAAATTGTATTTATTCTGAAACAAAACAAATGTTAAACAATAGCCTAAATTTAAAAAAAATAAAATAAGCAGGAATCGCGGGAAATCGTCACACATTTGCGATTGTTTTACGATCTAGGATCAGTCTGCACGCTTTGGAATTTAGCTTTGTTAACCATCCAGTGGTTAGTTGTTTTGAACAATTTGTAGACAATTGTTTAAAAAAAAGTTTTAATTGTTTAATTGGCTTACGTGGTGATATTTCATCCATTCTGCAGTGTCCCGCTACGTTTCCGGTGAGCGCGGTTAAAACCCGTCGCGACTTAAGCCTAACCGAAGCTGGTTTCGATTTCAGCACCAAAACCGGAAGTTCAGGTTTTACAGCTGCTGAACAAGTTGGATGCAGCGAAAGCAGCTAATATTCTGGTAGTTTTAACGTTAACTACCAAATAAAGTCACAAAATAACGTTTATTGAATTAAAACTTTGTGCTGTTGTGAGGTAAATAATCAGATTCGGTTAATCGTTTAGCAATATAGAAAAACGTATACACGTAAATTTTCGTTTAAACGGATAACCGTTATAGCACTATCCGAGAGTGAACCCAGATGATGAGTGAATGAGTTAGGCCTAGGATAATTTAAAATGAAATAAAATTGCCCAAGTTGCATTTCCCAACAAAGTAGGCACGGCTACATTAATATTCTGTTTCCGTGGTGGACCCAATGAATGGATTAAATATCGAACAAAACGTTTACGTTAATGAATAGATTTAACTTATTGCACGTATAACAAATTCCCAACCATTGAGCATTTGAAACAAAAAAACCTCACATGGATGTCGACATAGTAAATGGACACCAGGTGATCACTCAGTGAGCTTTCAAAAACATGTTCAATAACACCCAAAATCTTTTAACATTGCAATACCCTAGATTTTTTGAGAACGTGACTGCTCTCGGCCACTCAAAATGAGAAGTAATGTGGAGAATTGTTGGGATACCAATGTTGGGGCGCAAGTAGGCAACTTAATTCTTTACTATTAGGTAAGGCTGTACCGAACAGATTTAGTCAAACAGATTTTGGCAGATTTTGTGCTGATCGACAAAAATCGGTTCGGCGAATAAAAACCTACAGATTTTTGATTTTTCCCAGGCCCTTGACAATAAATAAATTCTGTTTCACCGCATGTTTTGTTACCTTTTGTTTTAATTTAGGCTACGCCTACAAGTTTTACTTTGTGTAGGCTAAGGTTAATAACAGACAAATATTTACTTTTATTTGGGTAAAAAAAAATGTATTCCAATGTTTGTATTAGCCTACACATTTGTCAGGGGTGTGCGATACTATCGAATTTCGATACTGATACCGATACTTTATTGGTATCGGTAGTGGTTTCGAAATTCAAAACTTGGTATCGAATTTTCGGTAGTATTGAAGGTATCAAAAAGTATCGTGTTTAAAAAATACTGCAGTATTAAGAGAGTACCGAAGAGATTTTGGAACAGAAAATTAATTTAGCGAGTTTACATCGTTGTAGATCTGTGAACGATAGGCCTAAATAATGTTTAGTTGCCTAACAAAAGCAGCAGTTTCACTCTTTTTTAATGGGCCACCTACCCTTTCACTCATTGTTTGTGAGAGTAATCTGCACCAAATAAATCATAAAATCTCAAGAAGAATGGTGATTACGGGAACAGAATACGTTACAGTTGATTGCTGACTGTTTATGGAAGCTAAGACTATCACTATAACGGATGGTTGCTGGCGTACATCGTTGTAGATCTGTGACCGATAGGCCTAACAAAAGCAGCAGTTTCACTCGTTAATGGGCCACCTACCTATTGACTCTTTGTGAGAGTAATCTGCACCAAATAAATCATAAAATCCCAAGAAGAATGGTGATTACTGGAACAGAATACGTTACAATTGATTGCTGACTGTTTATGGAAGCCAAGACTTTATTATTATAACGTTGCTAGTCTCTGTTGTTGAGCATCGTTTTAATGCAACTGAAACATGAGCAGCCATCTGTACAATGCATGATGGGTACTTTTCCGTAGAAATAAAAGTAACTAATTTGTTTTAAACTTCCTTAAAAATTTTAAAAATAAACTGATTCTTTTGTGCAAATAAATTATAAATTTAAAAATATTTTATTTATATTTGTATACATAAATAAAAATAAATAAATTCCGGAAAGCTAAGATCCTCAGGCATGTTAGCTTCTCTAAGCATTAGGCATACATCCTGACAGCAACTTTTGTAACTATCTTGTTTTAAACTCAAATTTAATTTTTTTTTTATTAAACTGGATATGTTTGTGCCATTAAATTACAAATATTAAATTCATATATATTTTCATACATAAATTTAATATGATTTTATAAAATATATATTTAAAAAAATGTATTGTTAGTGAAGAAATCCAGAAAGCCTATCAAAGTAAAAAAAAAAAAAAAGAAACCCATTTGATGCTTTGTTTCATAATTACATAATTATAATGTATAATTTTTTTCTGTATTACTTTATTTGTAATGTCAAATACATAAAAATGTAAGTAAATTCCATGTAGCCTAGCCGAGTTGTCTGTAGGATACTCTAATTAAAATTAATAATTTTTTCATTAATACTGTTAAGCCTTTATAAAACTTTTAAGGTTCATTTTCTAACGTAACAAAGAAGTTCAGCTCAACATTGTTGTCATCTGAAATATTTCTGTGAACGGTAATTGTAATGAAGGAATAAAGGAAGGTACAGATGAACTCATTTGAATTTGTTTATTCCTACTGCTTTCTTAAAAACGGTATCAGTATCGAAAAAAGTATCGGTATAAAAAAGTATCAGTATCGAGAAAGTATCGGTATCGAAAAAGTATCGCGATACCGATACTCAGATTAATAAAGTATTGGTATCGGTATCGAGTTGAAAAACCTGGTATCGCACACCCCTGACATTTGTTAGCCTACAAGTTTGTGTTAAGCCAGAAAAAAATTTAAAAAATCGATAGCGATCGGTTCGGTTAAATCAGATCGGTACACCAATCAATTTGTGGCTGATCGGATCAGAATCTGCTCAGCAGAAAAAATGCTGATTGGTACAGCCCGACTATTGGGCAATGAGCGGTTAAAGTAAAACAAATTTAAGCTAGAAATTAATCCGTTGGACTCGAGGCTGTCATTCGGTGACTCGAAGTACACACCCGAGAGTAGGACTGTGCGAAAATCGAAACTTTCGATTCGATTTCGATTTTATTACGTTGTCGAAATCGAATCGAATCCATCCAAATCAAAATCGAAAAGTTCGATTTTCGAATTATTTTCGATTTTGTAAATTTTTTTCAATAAATCCACTTAAAATAAATTTAAAATAAAAATTAGCATCAAATAAAACATTAACTTTAGTCAAAATCGTAAAACAAAACAATGATAGACGGTTTTAAAAAAATTATAAAGCACAAAAGCACAACTTGAGCATGTCAGCGCTGTAGCTCAAAATAATATGTTTAGAATGAACAGAAAAACTTTTACAACGACCCATTATTGGTGGTTGGAACCCTAAAACATACCTAAATTGTAAATAACAGATGTTAACACTAATGATTTAATGATGGAAAACGTTTTTGTGGCCCCCAAATTCCATTGTTTACATGCTTTCATCTCTACCTTGATCGCTACAGCGTGCCTCTTAAAGTTTGTTTACTTCCGGTAGTGTTCAAAAACCTAATCTGAGTGATCTGGTTCACCAAAGCTAAACCGGAAGTGGCCTCTCAAAAGCAATATGGCCGCTGGAGTTAGCAACGAACATCTTGAAATCAACTGCTACGATGTTTTTAAGGATTACAGAATTAATTTTGATTCATTTACTGTTGATTTTTTAATTAAAGGTGGCATTTTCTAGCATTTATTGACATTAGTATGGTATTAACTATAAAAAAATTAAAGGAAACAAAACAAAAGGTAAGGTAGCCTAAGAAGTATTTTCACTTCCTAAAAGCTAGGCACAGTGTTAAAATTTTTCACCCATTAATGTTGATTTAAAAAAAATAAAAACGATAGTTCTATTTATTTACAATAGTATGGTAAGAAACTAAAAACCTAACCTAGAAAATAAAGAAAACTGCAAAAAATTAGGTAGTGGGATCTAGGCTTACTGATGAATAAATAATTTTTACTACAGTAGCTTGTTTTGAAGGAACTCCTTTTCTAATGAACTAATTGTAGTGGTCCCTAGCTGTTTGTTCTAATAAAATTCCACGTTTCAAAAGCGAATTTGTAATTTCGTTTGTTAAGCCTAACTGACAGCAACACTATTTGAGATGATCTGTGAGATGGATGAAAGTTAAGTTTTAACTCCTCCCTTACAAGAAACGAATCATGCAGAAGACCACTTCACTATGTTGTAATGCTTTTGCTGCATATTATGTAACAACTATGTATGGTACCATGTTAACCATTGCTAAAATAGTGTTGCCATAGACCCCAATAATTTTCCAAAATTGTGCAACCTAGGCCTATGGAGTTAATTGGATGAAATAAAATCTCAGGAAGTTGCTGCTCAAAAAAGTGATAGACAATAATAACATTAGAAACTTAAATGTATGTATATTTTATAATAAAAATTGTTGACTGTAATAAACGAAAAGAACACTCGTT
>JAHWFP010223966.1:0-23155 GCA_023313725.1 Lithobius niger | reverse complement strand
GCTTGCTCCGTAGATTGCGTGTTGCCGTCGATGTACGCCGGTTACAAACTTAGTGCTCAAAGGCACAGATACAAGAAAAAGTTGAGTAATCCAACAGCGTCGCACTAATACTCGTAAAAGACTCTCCAGAAATCCATGCTGCTGCTTACATTAGTGCTACACTGATAGCTTACTCGTGGTGTGTCTTTGGACTTATTTTTCCCCCCGTTCTGCTGTGATTTATTTTGAAACTACTGGCCCGACAACCTAATCTTCGATGAATAACTCACTGCATTATGTTCTAAAATTGCTTATATGCTTTACAATCTGGGGTAAAAGGTTGTAGAATTTCAGCGCCAAAAATCTCTAGATTTATGCAGTTTTTCAGTGTGAATCTTCAGCTATGGGGTAACATGCATGGTAACTTCCTACCTCGTAAAAAGTAGAAGATCGATCTGCAACCTCTAGTTCGTTTTTACGATAGTCAAACCAAGTTCTATAAATAGATAACGATCTTCCATGTGAGACACTCGGCTCTCTAAAAATCAACAAGGAACGATCCCGTCTCTTTTTTATGAACATCACAGTTTGACAGTTCTTTTTTTTGCAAAGCTATAAAGATGCTTTGATGTGTTTCTATACTTCCTCCTTAGGAAGTAACTGCGTGTTGCGAAACCGATCGAACCACTGCAAATAAAAACGCTTACAAGGTTTTCAGTGACTCGTATTTTACTGTATAAGGTTTGATTTTGCTTAATGAGCAGACTTAATGATGAGGGATCAGGTTCAATAATGCTGGCTGTTACCCTGGAACAATCAGCAAAAGGGAGAGTGGGTTCATTCTTTCCACGGTAGCAAAGAAAAAGGGCGAGCGGCCGACAAGAGAACGGATGTGCGCTCTAACAATAAAAAAACAAAGACTATTGCTTTAACAATGCTGACTATTAGAGCCGAGTTGAATCAGCGGGAATCAGATAGACCGGCGTGGGGAACAACTAGTTACAAATAAATGACAAAGCCGCTGATTGAGAGCTGCGGACAAACCAACTTCCAAAAGAAAGACTTGCACTGAATGAGCGCGCTTCGCTCGCTCATTAGTGCTTTTGCAACTAGTACAGAAAACAAACTTTGTGTATCAAAGTATCTCGAATTAGAAAACAAAAACGAGCTCGTTTGATGTTTAAGGCAAGGTTAAACTGATCCGAAGTGAAAACAGGAAAGTAGAACAAATAAACGTTTCTGTTAGGTTTCATATAGCGAGTGTTCCTGTAGTGTTTAGTCCACGTGAAACCTTACTACTGTATTCAACCATGAGACACGTAAATAAAAATAAAACCACATCCCAACTTTCAAATTTATTTCAAGCTTAATAGAGCGTTTAATATAGGCTGCACACCCGTCTACTATTGATTGAGAGCATTTTTCAGCATTATTCAAGTCAAGTCGTCTCCTTTACGTTCATCCTAGTGACATACACACAACTTTTTCACGATTTCATATTCAAGACTTCAGGACTGGTATTTCATTTTTATTTTCAATGACATTTCCAGGTTTTGAAGGAATTGCACGAATCATGAATTACTTATTCTGTAGGTCTTTATTAAGCACTCTAAGATTAGGTTTTTACGATTTTTGAGCGATCATTTAGCAAAGTAGAATGAACCAATCTGACCTATCGTGTTGTAAAGTAAATACTGTAAAAACATGTGAATACAGCAGTAAGGTTTCACGTGGAATAAACAGCACAGGAACACTGCGGTATGTGAAACCTTACAGGAAAGTTTATTTGTGTTCCTTTGCTGTTTTGACTTCGGATCAGTTAAACTTTACCTTAAACATCAAAGGAGTTCGGTTTTGTTTTCTAATTTCCATAATGATTGGCCTAGTGAGCGAAGCGAAAGAGAACCCGTTTTAACACGGGTGTTTTCGACCTTTAGTATGTCCTGTTTCTCCGTTCTGCACCTATGAGCAACCAAACGCATGAGCGGATTTGAATGAAATTTGGTAGGGTCATTGTTTGAAATAAGGCTGAATGGCGTATTCATTCAATGTTTTAACTGTTGCTAAAAATCCAAAATGGCGGACCGAAATGACGCCCTAAAAAGCGTTTGTGGCTTATGTCTTCTAAGTCGTTCATTCGATTGAAACACGAGTCGCTGGTTTTGCAACTCAGTCGGCTAAATGCTGCGAGTTCTTCGGAGTCTCACGGTTAGAATGAATCTTACAGAGAAAAAAAAAACAAAAAAAAAACAAAAAAAAATTAACCTTGTGATGTAAGGTGATGTAAGGCATCGGAAGCAAAAATAAACACAATGTAACGGTTTAACTCATAACTGCCTGAAAAAACTTTCAAACCCTTTTTTAGGACTCGGGTCGGTTCTCGGATTCGAACCGGCATTCTCTTGGTTTAGAGCCGACGACGCTGACCACTGGGATGTGATTGCCCGCTTTGCTCGGGGTCACCAGGGCCCCCTCACAAAGCTCGCGCGGGGGACTCAGTTTTTTGCTGTTATGCGTTGAAGGTGTACGTTCGTATCTAGGCAGTTAGGGGTTAAATACAAAAAGAAATAATAATCACTAAATGCACGTTAAACATTTATTATTTATATATATACACACATATATTTATACATATTTTTTTTTAAATTAGGCAGTAGGTCAATATGGACATTGCCTAATCGATTTCATGATTATGCAATAAGTAGTCCAATAGTTTATTATTGATCTCATTTATTCCACCAATTTGGAGCAGTTCAATAGGGATTTCATTATAAACATAGTAGGAATTTTATATTTATTTGTTCGTTTTCCTTGTTGATTCTTGGCAAAAGGCACTTCATATCGATATGGTTTTCCTAAAATAATTATTCTTTAGATTTGAGCTTAAGTTGTGGTCACAATTAAAATAATCTTTCAGAACCACAACGAAATCTCTTAAGTTGTTTAATTTTGAGAATTTTTGTTTCCCTGTATTTTTGTTTAGATTTTAGATTTCCGTATTCGTTAAAAAGAATTTTTTATGATTCGGTTTTGCAGATTTGGAACTCTCTTCATGTGACAGTTAGATGCAAATCCATACATTTCAATACCATATCTAATTAAGCTTTCAACACAAGAATTGTAAATCATTTTTTCGCTTTATATGTTAAGAAGGTGTTTGATGTGACAGAGACTAGGGATACGTTTTCGTAAACTGAATATCTTCGGTATATTCAGCCGAAATGAAATACAACTAACTTCCGCTACAGAATTACAGAATTTAGTGTATGTTATTCCACATACGAAATACTTCTGCCAAGAACTGCTTGTATCACGATTTTTACACGTCAAAGCCTATTTTTTACATAGCGTCCGTGCTGCATTTATAATAATAATAACATTTTGTCACGTTAGCAACAGGTCTGGCAAGAACCCTGGGATCACTGATAGCCAGCCTAAATTAAAAACAGTAGACAATAACAAATAGTGATAAAAGTATGGCCTGGGCAAAGTAAGGGAATTTGGTATGGGGACACGAATGCCTTACCACCAAGGTTAGACCTGCCAGGGGCTCTACGGCCCCCGATGGCATCGCCAAACGTGTTGGACAATTGGGAGATGTAAAAAATTGTGCCAAATGAAATAGAAAGGCAGATGTAAAACTGAAGAGGCTAAAAAACATGGTATATTCTAAAAACAAATGCATCGCCAAAATGGGAACTGTCATCACCATAAAATGAATAATTCAGAATTTATATGCACGCAGGGCACAGGAAAAGTCTTGTTTGGATGAACCGCAGACTGCTAGTCCAAGTAAAAAAGTGCAATGAGGTTTTGGGGACTCAGTTCTTTGGGTGGCGAAGAAAGGGACGAAAGATCTATAGCTTGAGGCAGTGAGTGACGGCGCAGAAACTGTCTCGTTATCAAGAGAGTTCCAACCAGCACAAGTCGCAAAGGAAAAACGGATTTCCTGGAATCAAGGAGGTAAAACGAGCTTCAAACGGTGACCGAACTAAATTCAAAGAATGGTAATTCAATGGGGAGCAAACAATGTAAAATTTTAAAATTAAGGATTAAGTCAGCCCTTAAACGTCTACACTCCAGCGAATCCAACCAAGGTCATGAAGTGTTCGACAGTATGGCAACGCTCACATGCCCGGTAGTGACTTCGTATGCTTCCTCTGGACGAATTCGAGCCGATCGATGTCTTTGAAGAGGTAGGGAGACCAGACCTGGCTCGCATACTCGAGCAATGGTTGGCCATCGACCTTGTCTGCCTAAAGCCCAGTGTAAAGGTTCCCAGAGTTAAAGCACTGGCAGACCATGGCTGATCTGTGATTGGCCGTTGCTGCTATACATAGAGTTGCAATGAGAAGAAATTTTAGATCTTGCTGAAACCATACTCCAAGATCACTGAAGTTGGTAAAGGTTTCCGTGAGAGTTGAATTGCCAGAGAAAATAATTTAACTCGCTGGTGGATTTACCAATCGCAACGCAGTGACATTTGTCAGAGGAGAGTGGGAGCTGCCATTTGAGTGATCAATCGTAAATTGAGTTGATACTACACTGCAGACTAAAGGTGTCATCAGATAAATTGACTGGGGAGGGGAGTTTAAGGTCATCAGAAAACTTCTCCTCAGAAACATTACTTTTATTGATGGTCAGATCATTTAGATAACGAATGAAGAGTAGGGGACTAAGGACCGAGCCCTGGGGGACCCCACTAATTAAGGTTGTAGGTGCGGAGAACTCTCCCTCAACAATAACACGTTGGGAGCACCCCATGATAAAAGCAGAAATCCACGGTAATAAGTTTCCAGCAGATACAGTTTAAACAGTAGTTTGGAATGGACAATGGACTGAAAGGCTTTTTTAAAATCGAATAGGATGATATACGTTTTAATGCCTAGGTCAAGTACCTTGGTCCAATTAGCCAAAGCCAGCAGGAGTTGATGAACTGATGATCTACCGGGCAAAATCCCAAATTGGTCTGGGTGAATCATGTTGAAATTATTAATTGTGGATCATCATTGCATCTCGGATCAGAGATTCCATTAATTTGCATGGAACGACTGTTAAGGGTATTGGTCGGTTTTCTGCGGATCGGCAGCATTGCCGTTCTTGAAGATAGGAACTACCGAAGCAGTGGACCAAATAGATGGCAGAATTCCCGTAGAGAAGGAAAGTGTAACAATGATATGAAGGGCAGGTTGATCACCAATTTGTCTGGAGAATAAAGAAGAGAAGCCGTCGGGGCCCACGCAATGCTTTGGCCTAAGGCGGTTGATAGCCGTACGAACGTCAGAGACTCGGAAAACAACCGTGCCGCGACAGAATGCCACCACATCAAAATGCCACCGTCAAAATGCCACCGGACAAAATGCCACCCTCTACCTACAAAATGCAACTTCCCATTTTTTACTGATCTTTTTAAAAAGCCACAATGCATAAACACAGTGACAATGTACAAACCTTGACAGGTTCTCACCTTAGCAGAGTCCACCCTCACAGGTTATCTATTTAACATTAAAAAAAATCATATACTGGGTGGTGTAAAAATCTGGAGAGGCTACTGCCATTCCAAATCTACTAAGAGGAGAACCACGAAATGTACATACATATACTATGGGTCGGGGGACATGTAATGATGCTAGTTTAAATGACCTTGGAATGGTTCTTCGAGGTCATCATGATCTAAATTTTGAACTACACGTCGTAGAATAGTGGTGTAAATTGGATAGGTTTACGGTTCTCTGCAACTATCCAATTTACACCACTATTTCAAAATTTAGTTCAAAATTTAGCATCATGATGACCTCAAAGGACCGTTCTAAGGTCATTTAAACTAGCATCATTACATGTTCCCCGACCCATAACCCATAGTATATGTATTCATTTTCGTGGTTCACCTCTTAGTAGATTTGGAATGGCAGTAGCTTCTCCAGATTTTTACACCACACAGTATATGATTTTTAAAAAATGTTAAATAGACAACCGGTGCGGGTGGACTCTGCTAAGGTGACAACCTGTCGACGTTTGTACATTGTAACTGTGTTTATGCATTGTGGCTTTTTAAAAAGATCAGTAAAAAAATGTGAAGTGGCATTTTGTCGGTGGAGGGTGGCATTTGTCCGATGGCATTTTGGCGGTGGCATTTTGGCGGTGGCATTTTGACGTGGTGGCATTTTGACGAGTGACATTTCTGTCGGTGATTCGAAAACAACATCAGCGGGGTTGTGAAGGGTGTAGGCCCTAAGAGGACAGATAGGAGGAGTAGAGCCATCTCAGTGATGCCATGTCTGGAGAATTGGGAATTAAATGTAGCAGCCTTTTCAGAAGGAGAAATAATAATCTTTCCATTTTCCTTTAGGGAAGGAAGCGTACGAGAGGATTTAGATTTAAATCGATAGAAACGGAAAATGCCAGATGGATTTGCTTCGCTTAAAACCATTTTTCCCCTGGTTGGTGTAGTTTCCTAACACAGTTGGAGTATGATGTCTGTAGGGTCACGTCGGTTTGCAGGGGACCACTCAGCACGAAGCCGACGCCAGACAGCATTTTCTCCCGAATAGAAGACAGTTCCTTAGAATGGACCACATTCCTGGGTTGGTGGCGAGTAGACATTCTCGTGTAGCGGTCAGTTTTCTTGGAAGTCCACTCCTGCGAACGCAGTGACAATCCAAGGTTCAATACACTTGGACCGCAGTTCATGAACCACTTCAAAATGACACGTCTTGTTGCACATTGTTCAAAACATTGCTGCAATCCTTTAACGCTGTTTGGCTTGTTGTGTGTCATGCTTCACTAGGCATTTCTGTCAACAAGTTCTGTATTGTCGGGCGGATCCCGTATTTTGTTGAATGTCTCTTCTTTTTCCTTCTTTCTTAATCACGTCTGGATCAAGGTCAATATACAACTTTTTATTTCCTGCAGGTCACGTGGTCCGTCATACGTGCATGATCATTAAGTTACGCAATAGAATTTTTTTTTCAACACGTAGTCAACCTTGAAAAAGGGTAAATTGAAACCGCGATGGTTAGTTGACCAATGCGTTCTGCTCGGTTTAAGACTTGATTTATAAAAAGAAACAAAATTTCTTTTTATATGAATTGAACCGGAAATCACCTGAAGCAAACAATGCCAATGGCCGAATTCGGCTTTGACGATAATGCTAATCCACCAAAAAAAGGGGGTTAGCCATGGTAATAGGTTAGCCTGTAGAAACCTCGACCAAAAGGAGTTCCGTGCTAAAAAAAAAAAAAAAAAGCACAAATTGTAGATTTTATAAAATCACGATGAAATCCTGCGAGAGAATGTTCGCTTTCTTTCCGCAAAACGATTCTCCGAAGTATAATTTCGACTTACGGTTTCGATTTCATTTTCGATTTATGATTTCAATTTTCAATTTACGAAGCAATTTCGGTTTTACGATGTTTAGTTGCGATGTTTTCCTGCATTTAATACATCGATATTAGCCCCCATCGCATTTCGTCATCCTATACCTGTAATTTCGTTTGCTTCAGCCTTGGTGTGTCGTATAAAGTAGGCCTAAGCCTCATTTTTATGTCGCTCACGAACGAAGTTAAAACGTAAAGCTCCGAATCCAGACGAGAAGCAGCTTCGCGTTTCCGTAAAATTCCGACGATTCACGAAGATAACATCATCGCCCTAATATGGCCAAAATCTCTGCCCATTTCTTTATTTCTTTGTATTTATTACTTGAACGGCATTTTTAAATGTTCCTTTGATCATGCCAAGGTTGTGGCCGAAAATTTAGGTTTTTTAGTCAATAAACTAAAAAAAAAAATGCTCCTGAAAAATTAACTGCACACTGCTCATTTACAATAGACAATATACAATCTACAATAATATTTGAAACATGAGCACACCCAGCCGGACATCTTATTTGTTAAATTAAACTTGTGCTGCCGAATAGGTGTGTCGGCTCGTTGTTCCCATTAAGCTGTAGGGCCGGTTTACGCAACGACTCGCCTTTGCATTCTCGCAGCTAGAAGCTAGAAATCAGCTGAAATTCCAACATGGCGGCGGGTTTAGCTATTTCGACTCGCAATGAAAACGTTGAATAATGAGAGTTCAGGAGCGACTGTGAAAATTTCGTCAGGAGGAAGTCTTTATCTTATTGTCACGGATTATAAGACTGCAAGTATTTGTTCAAACGACGTCGAATTTAGCTAATCCAAATAACGTTCTTACCATGGCAACGACAACTTCGTCATTGCGATTAAATTCTAGCTGAGAGAATGCAAAGGCGAGTCCTTGCGTAAACCCGCCCTAAATCTTTAAAAAAAATGAAAACAAAAATATAGTACCAAAAATTTCATGTCACTGAATCCTTCTTCAGCGGTGTGTCGAAGCAGTCCAACAAGCTTAGGCCCCGTCAATTAACAAAAGTGTCTGCCATTTCTAACAGAATCGTATATTTAACTGTTACAGTTTGCGATTAATGAAAATAATTAAAGCTGAATAAACCTAAGGACTATTTTACGCTTGATTACTGACTTCGTACTCTTCCATTATTCTTACTGCAGTTACTAATCAGCCTATCATTATGTTAAAGAGAAAATTACACAGCGACAAGTATAATTTAAGTACAACGAAAGTGTCTCCTCTGTATCGCTTGAGCAGCTTTGTATGATAGAAGATGGTACTTTGTTTTAAAAGCCATTTATTTCTTTTGATGTGCTGAATACTAAAAGTTACGTAGCCAAACGCACTATAGTCTCCGCGGCCTATCTTGAGTTCGCCGTGGAACGAACACAGATAATCGATTGCACGTTTTTGGTAGCAGAGTGCCTTGTTGATATCCAAGATGGTTACAAAAACAATGGCGGCCATCGATTAAAGTCGCCCCCTCCAGGAAGACGCAGCCGCTCATAAAATACTTGCAGGACTCAAGATACGCCGTGCACACAATAAATCTTTAGAGAAGACAGTCTGTAAGATATCGTTATTATGTTATCGGAGGCTGGCTAAAAGGAAAGCCTAAAGGAAAGCCTAAAGGAAAACCACTTCTCCCCTCCTCGCGCCCGCATTGAAAATGCACTCTCCCACTCTACCTGCAGCCAAAAAGGAGCCAGGCATGAGTGGTCGATCAATCCTACAAGTCGTCGGGAAAATGTCCCGGGAAATGTGTCCCGGGAATTGTCACCGGCCCCGTGCTCTAGTGTCTTATAAAAAGATGGCAACAAATCGCACCGAATTGGACATACCGAATATTAATAAGCAGGGGTGGCACGACATAAAATATTTTTATCACGATAAAACTTTTAAAATTATCGCCATAATCGATAATATCTCGATTAAACAAATTTTGAGGCTGGAGTAAGCCTTTTAATTTTGTTAATTAAAAAAAAAACCTTGGCTGAAGCCTACAGTGCAACCTTCACGAAGTATATTTTCGGTATTAGGGGTGGCATTCCCATTTGGCAGTAGACATGAAAATGCACTTGCCATTGCCTGTTACTTCCTCACCATGTAGGAATAATTTAGCAGTTAAATATTGTTTGCATTAAACTAACTCTCAAATCAGCTAAAGTGGTTAGCAACAGTATTGTACGCTTGGTTGGACAGCCCTTGTAATTCCGCATGCAACGCTTCAAACCGCTTGTTTCTAGCTATTACGGTTTCCGAGATATGACAATTTAAATATCGAGGTTTGCACGATAATTCGATAGATCAGAAAAAGTGTGATTCGATAATCGACTAAAATATTTAACACGATTTTATCGAATTATCGATTATTGTGCCTCCCCTAGTAATAAGAAACGCCCTTAAAGGTACGACCTTCCTGTTGGTTTTCCTCTAAGACTTTTTTTGCAACATCAGTTCAAACATGTGTAAATGTTGCAAACCATTAAATTTTCTGTTTTTTTTTTCCCCACACGGTAAGACTTCAAACTTTGGTCTCAATGGTCTTAGGTTCAAATCCCACTCAGGCAGTCTGACATTTAAGTCCAAAAGGCTACGGACATAGATTTGCATCTGTATTTAGCATGCAGTGAGGGTTACGTGGTTTTGGTGCTGCTCAAGTGTTGACATTTTTCTCATGACAGGATCGGGAACAAGAATTCGCAATGTATCGCCATGCAAACTTGCAGCCACGTCACAGTCACAGCGTGTGACTCAATTGGAGTTGAGTTTCGGTTGCGGATATGAGTTTCGAGTATAGGATTTTTAAAGCACTTCTGCACAATATCGACACTTGGTCAAGAATAAAGGCAACGTGTGTAATATTTTGAATGCATTTCTAGGACGCAACGCCAAACTCGCTTTTACGTTCATTACCATATTCTAACTCAGCGAGACACAAAGTGACCGCCATCTTGCTTTTCGGCTTGCACGATTCGCGTGAACTGAGGTTAGGATGACGTCATGTCTCCGAGCAGTGGCGAATACCCTTGTTCGCAAACAGTGATATTTTTTTGTGCCTTTACTGATGACGGTTATGGAGCAATACAGAGACCAGTTTAATGGTAAATTTAGATTATGCTGAATTTACTTAATAATTAGAAAAAATTTGTTTGAAGTGCGTATATGAGCTTGGTTCATTGCGCCATGGAAGCTGAGCAAGTTCGATTCACCAGCAAACAAATGACGTCACACACTGTGTCCTTCAGTCATCACATGACTGAAGTTGAGTTTAGTAATTAGGTTTATAGCCGGAAAACTAATTGGTCAGTGGAATTGTACTGGCCTTGCAATTCTACTAAAGACCTACAACCCTACCTAGATTGGTCAGTGCGCGTACAATGTTGAAGCTTAGTTTTTTTCTTGTAAAACTAACTCTCGTACAACTGACAAAAGTTAGCCCAGCGAGCGCACACCTCAGTATAGAGCAGCGTCAAGTGACGTCATATTGGCTACGAGACACCATTTGGAGGTAATAGCTACAAGGTGCACTAGATTAAAATGTAACGGAAAAAACGGCAAGACAGTGCTTTGGAAGCGGATTTGTTAGGCTTAAAAGAATGTTTTCTCCAACAACAAAAATCGCGCGTTATAAGCTTAAGAAATCCAGTCTAGTAGCATTGGCTTCAATAAGACGATCTTCTTTTCTCCCTCCAGTGCTCCTTGCAGCTATCCCAGTTACTGGCTCCACCATAGAGTTATCTACATAATAATTCTGGATCCCGGCTGACCTGATAAAAGGAAAAGGAAAGTTAAAGGAAAACCGGAAGGACAACAATCACTTTAATCGCTTCTCATTGTTTTCGTGCACGTGTAATGTCTTTGCTACGGTGCCTAACAATTCCTGGCGATTGAAAACTATCGTCCAAACCGTTGATTGTTCATGGGTAAAATGAAAGAATCCATGTTTCAGCTAAAAGCGTATACTTTTAAATCAAACTAAGCTACGTTGTTAATTTCGAGGCCTTCTGGCCTCTGGCCTCGAAATTGGCAGCTGGAAACGATGCAATGGCTTATTTAATTCGTAGATGAAGGCTTTCAGAGCTGAGCTGAATTGTTTCAAAGTGGACAACAACAATCACTGCTGAGCCCGAGGCTGATCATTGCTATCTTGCAAAGTAGTCGTTTACAATCAAAGATGATGGATCAGCGCTCACATTCTTTAAACGGTGCATCCTGCGAATTCAGCCACTGGATGCGCAGATTCAGTGCTGAAGCCAACAAAACTCACCCTTTGTCAGCCAGTGTGCGCAAAAATTGAATTGAAGAAATTTTAATCCGTGAAAGCCTTTCTTAGCCAGTGTGTGCGAAAATGGGAGTGGGAATGGTGAATTGGGAGTGGGGAGTGGGGAGTTGGGAGTGCAAGTGAGGAGTGGGGAGTGGGACTGAGGGGGTTGGCAGTGGGGAGTGGGAGTGACGGGGGTTGGGAGTGGGGCCGAGAGGGGAGGGGGGAGTGGGTCTGTAAACTGAATTCATAACCGGCTCCGTGCGTAGCACGGGCTTCCTCTAGTACACAATAATACTACGTCGTGTCACTGCCCTAGAGCTTAATTATGCACATAGAAAAATATACAAGTAGCTGACATGTGCAAAGGAACGGGAAAGTTTCTTACGAATTCAGTAAGGCAGCAGATTTAACAATTCGGCAAATTAAATAAGTCGGAACATCTGATTTACGGTACATCCCTAAAATTTTAGCTTTTCCGAGATCCCGTTTCGATGGTTCAGTGATAAAATGCTTGTCTGCCATCCGGGCGACCCCTGTTGATCCTGGCCAATGCTACGGCCACCTACACCATAAATATGTAGGTATGTAATGTGGCAGGTGGTGTACTTACATGTCCGAAGTGGACGACAATGAATTAGCCTACAAGAAAATAAGGGTGACAAACTCAGACTTCTGTGAGATCGCTGTTTATTGGTTCAGGATCATTGACGTAACACCCACTTGCTTAAAACAACTCAATCCAATTGATCGCCCTTGATTAATCTAATGATAATTATATGAGAATGACGTAATTGATATCGGGAGTGGGAAAGATTAGAGGAAGTATTCTAATTATACAGGTCTAAATAACATTTGAGTATAGGTTATCAGCCACCTTTCCGAGGAGTGAGATATAACAATGTCGAGGCCCGCGGGCCGAGCCATTGTTGTATCGCTCCGAGAAAAGTGGCTGATAACCTATTTATCACCCAATTTCACGATCTCAGTCCGACAACAATAGCACAGCACGTACACAACAAAGAATGAATCGTGCTGACGTTCTTTTGCTCAGAAAGGTGGACAATGCGACAACGATGTCATTGTTGGCAGCATTGTTATTCCTTCCTTAGTGAAAAGTTCTGTGCTCGTTTTTATTAATTGTAACTCGATTTCGAAGTGCCTCTTCACCGTTCATACCGCGGAAACTCAACGACGAACAGCCCCTTCAGACAACTTCTCTTAAATTTTTTTTTAGGAAAAATTGTTTGAAGGGGCTATTCGGATTTGAGTTTCAGCGGTATGAACGGTGATGTGGCACTTCGGAATCGAGTAACAATACAGAAATAAAAGCAGAGAACCTTTATTGGTTAACTGGGTATTCGTTCGTTGCGGGATGAAGGGTGCTTTCGGAATTTGGAACAGTTATGCGGTAAGACAATAAACGTGTAATTATACGACGGATAGCCAAATGGTCTCGATTAGTGATAAATAAACGTGTACTCAATGTGTTATAATTTTGGCTTAGGTTTAATTCAAGTTGAAAAGCTCCACATTTTATAAATAAATAAAATATAATGAAGACCATGACATACGGTTGTGTCAGAATGGCTGGCATTAGGCTTTGTCAAGATTTTTGCGGAGTGGGGGGTGGGGAGGAAGGGTGTAGGAGCGGACAAGGGGAGTCGGGTAGGGTGAGAGCTATCCACCAACAAAGGTTTGCACTGTTCAGTGTTCAGACTGACGATAAAAACAGAATCTGTTCTAAATTTTAATCAAGGCTATGACGCCGTTGGTAATTTTAAATCGCTCTCAACCTTACAGATCAGTGTCATAATGGTTTCATGCTACTAGAAAATTTAAGATAAATAAAACGAAAGCATTTTTTTTTCTTGGTTAAGCAAAACTAGCTTTTCACGGTGCTGTTCTTAATTTTAATCGAGGCTGTAACGTCCATTTTAACATCTGGAGCAAGCATAATGATCTTTCAGGAGCGAGGGATAATCGTCTAACTGGAAAATCGCATAATTCGAAGAACGTATACCGTATAACTGTATAACGGAAAGTCGTCTGACAGGAAATCCGTATAATGGAAAATAGTCTAACTGGAAATTCGTATAATGGAAAATCGTCTAATTTCCCTGCCTCGCTCGCGCTATCGCGCTCGCTGTGGCTATACATATAAAATCAGAAACCGCAGTTAGACGTTTATCCATTATACGCTATTCCGTTTAGACGATTTTCCAGATTTTTTATTTATGCAGATATTAGACAATAATCCCATTAGACGATTTTCCAGTTACACGTTCGTCCGACGCCCCGTTCTTTAATTTATATAAGCGTGATATCCATACGTGATATCCAAGAGCAGGCGTGATATCCGATATCACTCCTCCTTTTGCATCTCAGTCGTAAACCATTGTTGCAATATCGTTGTGTTCCATTGTTAAAGGAGGACTGAAATCGTGCCTTAGGGCTTCGGGCAGATAACCAGGAGTGGTTAACGCTCGTTAAACCCTTTGAACGTTTGAAATCGTGAAATTGGGTGATAACTTATGGTTCCAAGGATCATAGGTGGAACAAAGAGGGATTAGAAGGCAATAAACACCCCTCGACTAATACAATCATCACCATGGCGATACATGAGAAAGTACTGTTATACAAAAATACAAAAATTCACATCGCAATACATTGTAACAAGACATTGTTTAATAACTGGGGAGACAGACTGGAAAGACGTATGCAACATTCAATGCCAACTGACAAATGGCGACACTGGTTTTACTGCAGAAATCATAACCGTTCCTTCAATCTGAGAAAGAAAGCAACGACAGCTGCCCCGATTGGGATTCAAACCTAGGTCAGCGCTTTTACCAGCCGGCAATTTACTAACTGTGTGGACTGGTGCTGTCGGTTCCAGGAGAGGTGAGAAACTGTTCAATCTTGTGTGGCTGCTGCCGTGCCATGGTCTGCTCCGGTAGCACACTTGGTAAGCAAGTTGTCGCGGGTTCAAATCCCAGTTGTGGTGGTTGCGTTTTCTTTCTTTCGCCAAGTCGTGCGTGTTTTGTTATCACAAGATCTAGTATTATGCCGGCTGACTGCTTCGTTAACCATTATTAATTTATGATGATTAGTTGCTTATTTAGGTTTGACTGGTCATGTGACTTAATTGATCTTTTTAAATCTTGAATACTAGAAGCTTGTTTTCTAGTATTAAGTGAAAATAATTTTTTTTTACCTCTTGCTACTTTTAACAATTTTTCGTTTTTTTGTTGTTGTTTTTTTTTAGATTGGGGAGTACCCGCTGTCAATATTCTTTATTCTCGGCAATGAATTCTGCGAGCGATTTTCCTATTATGGGATGCGAGGTAAGTAAATCCCAGATTTTTTTTGAATTCCAGCACTAGACATTAGGAATACTAGATTTTATTTTTTTTATGTATTTAATAGACACTGGTGATACGAAGCCAACAAAGACTTATGTATCAACAATTAATTCATAATTCAAAATGACAATCGTAACAAAAATATATATGGTGAAAATAGTACGTAATTGATGAGTTAACTCTTCCAACAAGAACAAAGGTATACCAAACGTACTGATATGCTGTTATATATCTTCTAAATATTGTTTATTAATCCAGTAATTCCTTAATTATAAATTAGAATTAAAATAGTTCCTTGTAATTATTATTTTTTATAGCATCGCAGGGTAGCTCATAAATTTTGCAATGCAATAATTTGAAGCCATTTTACCATACTTGTTTCTCTACTGTAGTTACGTCAACATATGTTTTCCAATTTTGAATACGTTTGAATCTCTTCCAGTAAAACTTTAACATTGAAATGTTTTTGTTTTTTATCATTACTCTGCAGTTTTTAAAGTTTTTAACATTTTGAATTTTTTGCGAATATCTTACTTCCTGTCATTTCTGATTGGTATTAGAAAATCAAATTCTTAAAACTATATTTTGCAATTTTTGAAGTATAACCAACCATATGTGTTGTACATGCATTACCGTATATTTCCAATCTAAACCATGCTTGATAAACCAATTTCGTATCTTTATTTAGTGCGGTGGCGCACCCAAGAATTTTGTTGGCGGGGGGGGGTGGGAGGGGGGGATGTCAAAGAAATTAAAGATGCGGTGTGCCAAACTCAGCTAGGGGGTCTGGGGGAGGACTGTGAACTTCCGCAGTGGGGTCCGGGGCGGAGTACCGGAAGTCAACGACTTTTCGGAAGTTTGAGCGCCTTTGAGCACACCTGGAAGACCCGATTTTAGAAATTTTTAAGTCGAAGTGAACTTCTTGCTTGTTCATTTTACAATTTTTATTTTGATTTTGTGTCGTGGGGGTGGGGTGGGGATTCCCCCCCCCCCCCCCCCCCCCCTCTCCGGTTGCGCCACTGATAGTGTTTTGGTAACAACGTACAGACAGATTTGGTATAATTTGTTTAAACCCGTTATAACTGAATTTATGTGCGACTCAGATTTTCAAGATGAACCAAAATAAAGAGTTTAAGTATTAAGGTTCTGTCCTTGAGTAGGGCAGAACACTGCGCTCAACTTGAGGAATTTTTGCACTGCAGGATACTCGCACCTTATGTCGTGCTGATTGCGATTATAAGCGACGCCAGAACCGCTTACCTGGAATCTGACGTCGCTAAATAGTGTTAGTACCATGCTTTACATGTAATGCAAACTAACACAACACTTTTATTGACACAACACAGTTAACACGTCCCGTTTGTAAACTGTAGTGTCTGTTCGGCCGTATTTGTAGATTATGGTTTAGTGTCGGATGCAAATATTCTAGACTTAGCCTAGATTTGTTCTCAGTTCTATTTTGTGCAAAGGTTTTAAAAATAAAGGACATTTCCGGTTATTTGAAACATTCGACGTCTAGCTGAAAGGAATTCCGGACGTAAGAGCACAAAGTCTACAGTGCGGTATTGTAATGCGGTCATTGTGAGGTCCAAGGGGCATAGCAACTGGACCTCACGTTCGGTAGGAATTGCAAAAACCCAAGTAAACATGTCCAACATACTTGTTTCTTTGTTAACCTTTGTGCCATTCGGCTTAGCCTTCACACCTAATTTAAGGTACAAACACAAGAGTTTGTATATCCTTGATTTGGCCTCGAATGAGCGCCGGATGTTTTTTTTTTCTTTTAGAAACAACTGTCCCAAGTTAAATGGGCTATCGTTGGAAACGGTATCTAGCTCGAAATCAACCAAACGTAAAATCGTTACGACGTCGATCAACTAAGGCCGCCCGCGCACTTAACGACTTGGCCGCGCGGTCATTCTGAAAATGATTAGTACGTGGTTTTACATACACGGTAAGCATTCTCATTGGCTGCAGCGACCCGGCCACGCGGCCAAGTCGCTTAGTGCGCGGGTGGCCTAAACAAGCCTCTTTTCATAGAAGAATTAGAAAACAAAAACGAACTCGTTTGAGGTTTAAAGTAAGTTTTAACTGGGCCGAAGTAAATACAACAAATGAACACGAACAGGCTTCCCTGTAAGGTTTGAGATATTACAACGTTGCTTTGGTGTTTAGTCCACATGAAACCATGTTGCTGTAATCAACCATTGGACGTGTAAATCAAATTAATCCCATTGCGAACAGCAACGAAAAAAAAAAACCTGGTCATTAAAACGGGAAGAAACCATTAGACATACAAGTAAAATTAATCCCATTTCAACTGCAACGAAAAAGAAATACATTTCGGAAAAAAATTGACGCCTATAGACAAAAAAGTAATAAAGCCACGATTTTGTTTGGTTATCGTCAGTTTATCGAGTAATGTGTTTCTGATATTGACATAATTTAAAACCAAATAACACGAGCACCGGCACCGGTTGCGTCGGTTTTTTGCACGCCACGAAAATAATAAGCGCCCTTGCGTTGAATGAATAAAATACGAAATTTCCATTCAGATTGCAGGTGCTCATCAGCTCAATAGTATCAGCGCTTGCCCGCAAATGCTTACAAAACGATGTGCTTAACGGAGCCACTTCGTTAATCCAACACAAAAGCCCTGTTTCAATTCCTGGATGCGTTATGCGCGCGCTTTTTTTTTTTTGCCGTTTGCCGTTAAGCACACACCGTTATTAAAACAATGTAACACTGCCGAATTTCACACATCTCATCTGCCATGTAAACATGTGGTGTCGTTATTTGTGGCACCACAATGGCCGCTTCAAAGTCGGTTCCTGTTTTGTTAACCCTCCAGTTTACAATAACCAATCTATTAGGTTAGCTATGCAATATTGTTATTAATTGTATACCATACTTCCTGTCACGTGGTTTGAGCTGTACCTATATAACCATAGGTTTACAGGAAGTATGGTATACAATTAGTAACAATATTGCATAACTCACCTAAATAGATTGGTTATTGTAAACTGGAGGGTTAACAAAACAGGAATCTACTTTGAAGCGGCCATTGTGGTGCCAGAAATAACGACACCGCAAAACCTATTGTAAACATCGCGTGGCTTGCTACCCCATATTCCATATTGATTCCCATCTTCCCCTTCCCCAAGCAAGATGTCCATACAAACGAGGACTATTTCGGCCATATTGATCTTGAACCTGATTCTAACCCTAACCCCACCTGTCCCAACATAAATTCCTCCCAGCTTTAGCCAATTGTTTGCAGCATGTAGCGAAACGAATCCGAACATCAGTTGTTACTTTCTTTGAATTTCAATGTTAACCCCAGGTTCCATATTTCATGAAAACCTTAATCACCCAGCCCCACAATTCCTGCGAGCCAACTATCATTCTTAGCGCCGGTGCACACGTGCGGTCGCCGCTGCGGTACCGCATTTGCGGTTTGGTTTACATGCCATCTGTTGGATACTGCACACGTACCTGCGTCGACGTTGCGTTACCGCCCGCCGCTAGTGCGGTCGTTTTGCACCGCAATTTCCCCCCGTCAACGCAGCGGTACCGCAGCGTTAATAAAACGCAATTGCGTTTCTGAGTACCTGGGATGACTTGAGCGGTGCACACGTCCGCCGTTTACCGCAAAAGCGTTACCGAAAATTGCGTCCAATTTCGAAGAAATAGACATGGAATTGTTTATTGGGGGAGTAAAGAACTATCCTGAAATATGAAATGTTGCTGCAGAAATGATGGAAGACTCATTGGGAAGTAATTAAAGAACTTATCCGAATTTTTTAGTTAATCTGCAAAGGATGTATAACATTTCCCCCTGGTACGTCTTAAATTAGTGCGTCAATGTACCAAAATTCGTCGCATTGGTATTAAAATGTATTTGTTGTTCACGAGGTAGGCGAAAAAAGCAACATCGTCTCATTGGTTTCAAACTATAGTTTTTTGTACACGAGGTTAGGGAACCGAACGCGCACATACGTCATCGAAGCGGCACCGCTGCATCAACGCGCGTTAATAAAACGCACGTGTGCATTGATTGGATGCGTTACCGCAGCGGCGCCGCAGCGCTCAAAAAACGCACGTGTGCACCGGCGCTTAAGTACTGAACCACGTCTGGCCAATGGCCATGGCTAATAATTCAATCTAAGCATAACTGAAATTAGTAACTTACGGAAAGTACCCCCCCCCCTTCCCCGAAACCCTCCTCCGTTTCAATTCTAAGCTACCCTCCGGTACACTCCTCCCCTTACGTCTAACATCTCAACAGTTTTCCGGTAGCCTGCTGCGAAGGTCCCTGCAAACGTGAAGGGTGAAGTGGTAGCGTGCTTCTAGATTAAATATAGACCAAAGTTTCAATGTCAACAATTAACAGAAATGAAGATTTGTTTAAAAAATAATAATTTCACTACAGTAACCAAATGTAATAAAAACAAATACTAACGATTAAACAGAAACAAAATATGAAAATTTTGTTAGAATCTGTCTTTTGAGAAAAACATTTTTTCAACACCCACATTTTTCAATATAGGGGTACAACACCCTCAACCCGATGGCTTCTTCAAGAGATTGGCTTGAAAAACCAATCGCGTTGAATGTTTAATAACTTTTTTTCTTTGCAACCCCGATTTAAAGTATGCAATGACGAAATGTAATGGTGACCTCTTTCGAATTGAAAGACACAACAAAAAGCTTCCTTATTTGCAGCGATACCTGGAAGTAATATAAACTTTAAGTCGTACTCAGCTCTAGTCCAGAAACCTTAATAAAACGTGTTTTGAATATGATTGGTCAGAAAATTGAAGGGTTTGAAGCAGCAATCATCATGTCAATTTTCCATCAATCAGTGGCGAGGTTTAAACCATAAAAAAAATATCCTGATTTGTTTTTTTTATGTGAAGAACCCGTTTTCTTTTATTTCCCGATTCTTTGTTTTTAATTTTAATTTTTTGGTGTGTATCTAGTTCAACGCACGAAATTTAAAGGTGCCTATTCACTGAGTGCAAGCTGCAGCATCTAGCAGCGTCTACCATTATTTAGTTCTGTGTAGCACTTGATTTCAGCAAGCGAAGGAATGTGCAAAGAAATTTCTATTGACACAACAAACAAGCCGCGTGTCTCCTTAATTATTGAGTGCAAAGTTGGTGCGTCCACGTGCACCAGGGGAAAGCGGTCAAGTTTAACGATATCACTGTCATTAGATGGCGCCCATCTAGCGGTTCAAAATCTGCGATTCAAAACGGTCGTTCTTTATTTTTAAAAAATAATAAAAAAAAGGCCCGTTGCTTCCTGGGGCACGTACACGCACGAACTTTACATTTAATAATTAAAGAGGCATGCGGCTTGTTTGTTTTATTAAAAAAAAACCTTATTTGTATGTTCCTTCGCTTGCAGAAAGTGAGGGCTAGACAGAAATAGATGGCGGTGAATGGCCAAAGATGCTGTAGTTTGTCATTTGGTGGCAAACCCCCTTTAAAGTGGCACTATCACCGATTGAAAACCGTTCGCAAATACCTTTGGCGCCATGTAGCGGCAGTGATATTGTTAACCTAAACAGCTTGCTCCCAGGTGCACGAGAACGGACCAAATTTTCACTCAATAATTAAGAAGGCTCGTGGCTTGTTTGTTTCATTTAAAGAAATGCCGCTTGATGCAGGCAAGTGCTAGGTAGTACTAGACACGCTAGATGTTGCCAGATTTCAATCGGTGATAGAGCCGCTTTAAAGAGTGCCACAAGGACATCGGGGGCCCATGACCAGCGATTCATAGGGCTATTCCCCCCCCCCCCTCCCCCATCAACAAGATTCAGAGGTGCCACCTCCCCCTCCAAAAGATTCAGAGTGGCCGTCTCCTCCCACCCCCTCGAAAAACATCAATTACAGAGAATCCAAACACACCAATTTCAATCCCTGGGCAACGTCACATTCATGAAATTATGCAATAAAAAGAATATCATAAATTTTTTAACTTCCCAGTTCCGCCCAGAGCTAATAAATGCGGGAGTATCCATGTTGCAACTATCGCTTCTACATTCTATCCCTTGTCACAAGGTCGGCTGGGATTGAAGCTGTGGGTCTCGTTTCCGGGCACCAGGTCAGTCTCTTGATTCAACATTGCCAGAATCTTATTTTACCAAAGCAACGCTAAAGGGCGTCAACTTTCTGTCATGCGTGTGTACTGGCGTTGAGCCAGCAGGCGAAACACGCGATTTCTACCCCCAGTCGGCCTTGGCTTGAAGATGCCATCTGCTTCACCGCTTCAGGTTCATGAAACGATGTTGCACGTGCAGGTGCCGCATGCCTGGACTCATTTTAGTTACGGGTGAAATTTTTCCCACTCATTTATTAAGTTAAAACCTATATACAGCATATTTTAAAGCCAATTATCCCAGAATTTAATTACAGCCAGTCATTCCACATTCGGCCGCGACCACGATCGAGAGATGGAACAGGTGGTGATATTGTTATAGACACTCTGTCGAACCCTACAAGGCTCTCCTTTTATGTCTATCCCGGTTCCACTTGTGCTTTCACTATTACATCGTGCTTTTGGCATTTGACTGGTAAGCCCACCCAACAAGGCCAACAGCCCCAGCACCAGACCAAGAGATTGTGGATGCACATCGCAGCGGGCACATGCGTTTTTTTTACAACGCGTTGGCGCTGCGTTATCGCATTTGCGGTGTGTTTTACGTGGCATCTGGTGGGTACTGAACACTTACCTGCGTCGACGTTGCGTTAGCGCACGTCCCTCTAGGGTTTGTTTTGCACCGCACTTCCCCCCGTCAGAGCAGCGGTAACGCAGCGTTAAAAAAAAACGCACGTAACGTCTCTCTGTATACCTTGTGTAACTTGAGCGGTGCACACATCCATCGTTTATCGTAAAAGCGTTACCGAAAATGGCGTCCAATTTCGAAGAAATAGACATGGAATTGTTTATTGGGGAAATAAAAAACTACCCTGAAATAGGAAATGTTGCTGCACAAATAACTGAAGACTCATTGGGAAGTAATTAAAGAACTTATCCGAATTTTTTAGTTAATCTGCAAAGGATGTAAAATATATTCCCCTGGTACGTCTTAAATTAGTACACCAGTGTACCAAATGTCGTCGCATTGGTTCGAAAATATATGTTTTGTATACACGAAGTAGGCGAAAAAGGCAATGTCGTCTCATTGGTTTCAAAAATATAACCTTTTATACACGAGGTTAGCAAAATGGGTTGCGGCTGATTGCGTACTGGCGGTTCACGATCATGCATGCATTGATTGCTAGCGTCAACGCAGCGTCACCGCGCTTTAAAAAAACGTATGTTCGCACCGGGCCTTACGCTTTGCTTCGTCAACAGTTTTATTTTATCGTATTCTAGCCAGTGGTGTGAACGGGGGGGGAGGGGCATTGCCCGTGCCCTATTTGGAAAAAATGTCCTTTTTACCGTTTTTTGAAAAAAAATATGCCCTGTCGTCGTTTTTTGACCTGATAAATGCTAGTGTTGCAGAGCAAAAGGAAGGGCCTATTAAGACGCCAGGGAAAGGTTAGATGGAGCATAAAAGGGTAAAAAAGACAATGACAACCTAAAATGAATGGTAAAAAAAAGAAAGCGCTTGACGAGTAAAACAAAAAAAAGGCCCCAGAAAAAAATTAGCTGAATTGGCCTTTTACTAGAACTTGCCGCTTACCTTTCGGAAGTCTGTGCACGGTACTGATTCTAGCATTTGTAAATTTTTTTTTACCGAATGGGCGGTAAGTGCGGCCCTTTAGACCGTAAGGCCCGTTGACTTTTTAAACCCCAAAAGTACATCAGTTCGCCCCTGAATTCAATCAAAAGAACTTGTGCATGCGAGTAGTGAAACAAGCGAATATCCGTTTTTCGTTAAAGCTACCAATTGGACAAAGTTTAGGTTCTTGACATATCAATTTAGTAATAAATAAACGGCTAATTAAATTATACACGTGTTAAAACAATTAACGGTTAAAAAATTAATACAAAGCCAATGACTCAGTACGCTCAGTACAGTCCTGACATACGTATAATTTGGACACTGCATATAGGCCTGGTTTCATTATACCACTCAACAAAATAATTGTTAGTGTTCAGCTTCTTCAGCAAGTTGTAATTTGCAATAACCAGCACTGGTACGGGAGAGTTGTTAAAAATGTCA
>JAHWFP010223965.1:0-17559 GCA_023313725.1 Lithobius niger | reverse complement strand
CTCAGAATCTTTGATGGAGTTAACTTTCCAAAGCATTCCAAGATGGTGACTCAGATCCTCCTTTAACCGAGTTAATTTTCCAAAGCAGCCCAAGGTGCCGAATCAGATCCTTTGACCATTGAAGTTAACTTTTGAAGAACCCCAAGATGGCGACGCAGGTCCCATGACCGAAATTGTACCCACTACGAGTTGAAGAATTTAAAAAATATCTGAACGTCGATATCTGTGTCATTGTAAGGATCACCGTGTCAATCGAGGAGTCTCCCTTGTCGTCCCATCGGAAGTTTGGTAAATTAAAACACCTCTCGGTGAGAGATCGATCATTCCCTTCTGGTTCCGGAACTGGGAGAGGGGAGGAAGTAGTCGTCGGTTTCTTTCTTTCTTTCCTACACCTTCCTTCTCGTCGGTCAGTCCGTCTTTTGTTCTCCTTCATTCCCCTTCCGACAATGCAGTCTCCCAGAGACGTGCTCGCGCATGCCTCCACTCTTTTCTCTGGCACAAAAGAAAGGTTTGATCGCCCGCTGTTGCCACGCAATATGGAGAATTTTAAGGGGTACATGGAGGTCGCCATCTTGTTGCCGATGCACGAACCCCATTCTGTGGAAAGTTGCCGGTTCACCGAAGGGATTAGCGACTTTAAAACGTGACTGAGGGAAAAGCGGATTTAATCCCTTAACTGGCCAAAAGCCGGTCGTCCATCTTGATTCTGGCTAGTTTTTGGCAGCAACATAACCGAAATGTTGGTCGGTATGCTCGCGTAGGCAAGTGTTGTTTCATTGTGAACGGTACGGTTCCACAGAATAGGTTCGTTACGATGTGTTGTCGGCGTCTTTTGGCCTGGTTGAGTCGTTTTGTTGGCGTGCACTCGTGCAGTATGTGTTAGGGATGGGTCGGTAACCGAAACCGAAACAGAATTTTCGGTTTTTACTGAAAACCGAAACCGATTTGGATTTTATGTCGGTTTTTCGTACAGTGTTCGAAAATCTAATTAAAAAAAAAAATTAGCATTTTCTAAGTATAAATGACAACAAAGCTCCTAATCATTAAATCATAGCAGAGGAAAATGGTGCCACATCTATAGGACCATGGTCTGCTGAAAGTGAAAGCAGGGGTTAGAAGCTAGTAATATTTCCGTTACAAGAAAAAAAAAAACAAGAAAAATAGTTGGTTGGGGAGAATGGTGGCAAAACACCAATACCGAAACCGAAACCGCATTTTTGTGGGCGTAAAAACCGAAACCGGAACCGACGTCAGAAAAATGAAACCTACCCAGCCCTAGTATGTGTATATGTAGGGTATTGGACTCAACATCCTCTGTCATTCATTATTCCCAGTTTCTTCTTGGTGCTGCAACGGCGTTGTATCATGTACTGTGTGTTGTCGTTAAAAACGAAGCTATTCTTAGGAGAGTTGTGTTATTGAGCTGTGTTAGACCGCAAAAAGTTAATTAAATTGTTCTGGGGTGTCGTGCTGAAAAAATAATGCGGGCGATGGCTTTTTTTTCGCCGGACAAAATATATTTCAGTAGCCTACATGTTGCTGCGGAGTACAATAGCCTCCGATATCTGTGTGTTAATGCCATTGCCAATTCCATCTACGTTCTGAGTGCAAATGGTGAACATTGAAATGTCTTTATACTGTATATAACGTTTTTAGCTGTTACCAGGCGGTCGTAACTGTACTAGAGGCAATGCGTTCCAAATCTTCGCAATCTGCACTCCTTCCGGCGCTTGGCTGACGCCAGTAATACTAACATGGCGCCTGCTGACCTCTCGTTCTCGTCTGAATGAGATTTGCGAGGAGACAATTCTGCAATCTATTTATGTATTTATTTTATTTACAAAATCATTGCAACGCCCTACAAAGAGAAATGACAGCAATTTCAGATTAAAACAACAATTTTAAAAACAAGAAACGTGGTGGCGCTTATGGTGCACACCTTGCACGCCGTTCTCGCCTCTGCTTTCGCCTGAACGAGATTCGTGAGATACACATCCCATAATTCATAATTTCTGTCGTAAACTCTCATGTGCATGACGTGCAACGACGGCAACACATACATTGGGCAGGTAGCCACAAATGTGAAAATGCTGCGTATCTTAGGAACGATGCCAACATCAATTTATGAAATCGAACAACTATTGGAAAATTTGTTCAAACTTTTGCCTACGATAGGATAAATTTTGCAAACAGTGTCTCAGTTTGACTGTCGCTGTGCGTGTTTTACCCTACTCGTCGGACTTAAGTTTCTCCAACATTGTTGCGACTGAATTTGCTCACCATATTAAACCTTAATGGTGGTTACCATCCCATAATCTCAAAGCGGAAGTATCACAGCTTGCTACGCCTTAAATCGTGAATCTGTATATCTGGTAAACGCAGTTTACCATTATATCGTCCTATCTTCCAGTATGGGAGAGCTTGCATACCCATAGTTGCCCTGCAAACCATGTTTAATACGCACGTGTCAAAACAGCCAACGTCATAATTGTGTATTGTACCATGCGAGCGATTGTTATGAGAACGGCGACAAGCCAGTGGTCTCCGTGCAGATGACCATTGTTTAGGGAGGTGGACACGGTGACCTCCCGTTTCGCCAAAAAAACAAATAAACCAGATTAACAGCTTAACCCTCAGAAGCCAATCTTGTTTCGTCAAAACGAATTTGACAAATTTTACGTACACGAAATTTAATACCTTAGTTCTATGTAATGGAAGCTTTAAAAGGTGAACTTTGAACAGAGATAAGCAGTGGTAGAATAAGCCCAGTTGATTCATTAGCGTATTGAAACCTGGCAATACAGACGGAAAAACGTGTACTCTAAGTATTGTTTAGAATGCTTGGTCGTCGCTACGTCAATGCCAAGGTTCTCTTTAAGAATAGTTAGTTATACACGTGATGGTTACCCTTTCCCAAACGGGAATTCCCGTTTCGCAGAATCAAAATATTCTTCAAAAATCTAACATTGCAGAAGTTAAAGAGGCATGCCTAATTGGAAGTAATTTATGATTAGTTGCGGTTTCTGATGTTATGTGTAGCCGCAGCGAGCGTGGTAGCCTGAGCGAGGCACGTAATTTGAAACAAATTATTCTGCAGAAAACGGGATTCTTCAAAACGGGTGTTTGGCCATGATCTGACCATTATCATGTTGCCGTAAATGTTCGTGTTTAAATGTTTTACATGTTTCGCGTACCTGAAATTTCGTAGACAGTATTTGGCTAAACGAGATTTGGCAAAACGGGATTGGCTTCTGAGGCAAACGGTGTTAATCTGCTTTCTTTTTGACGAAACGGGATTTGGCGAAATGGGACGTAACCGTGGACACAGCCTCTTGCGTTGTCGGAAAATATGTTACATACATTCAGCTGATGGATAATTCATAGATCCTTCAGACGTATGTACTGTATGTGCCCTTGACCCCAAACTTAATCAAGCTGTTTTGGTCGAACCAGTGTGAATGGATCACAGTCTGACGCTCATACATCAGGAGTTAAGTTATGGTATCCTTCTTGTCTTTCGGCGACAAACACAATGATAGAAGCTCCAAACAAACACCTTATTCAAACCCCGTCCTATTGTTACCACGCCGTAAATGTCCCGCTGCCACCCGCGCAACACAACACTAAATGTCAGGCCTTTAAAAGAACAAAGATCTCGACGAAGGTTCATGTCTGTTGCCACCTTGGAGGTGCTTGCGGGCTGTATTTCCGAACGGCACATACCTGTCATAAGTAACCGATTTATCTACCGTGTAAAAATGATCTATTACTCTTGCCTGAACGCAGGACTACACCTCCTGCAGTCAGTCTGCGTTCGTGTGTCCTACTTTATTCAGTCTTTCACCCCTTGCACCCACTAGCTGTCAGCGGTTCAAAACCCCTACCCCTTTTGCGATGTGCAATATTACCCCACAACCTGTCATCAGTCGGTGTACATAACTAAGCGCTCGACACATTCTTGGCGCAGCTCGGCACGCAGATGGGGTTGATGACAACAATCCCGTGGTGCTTTGCGCGGCAATGTTAGCCGCGGGGGTCAATATGGGTATTCTCTTACCTTTTTCGGCTGCTTTTTTTCTGTGTGTCGAGAAGTATGGGAGATAGCAGATATTAATTTTTGGATGTATGAGTATTTTGGCTATCGAGCAGTGACACGACGTAGTATTATTGTATATAACTCTATGCTGGAGCCTTAATGGGTTAGCTGCAAGGGGCACTGCAGAGAGAAACAGAAGGGCGTCATACTGATGCCGATGCTGTGAAGAGTGATTTCTTAGACCTAAAACGCGCGATTTTTGTTGTTGGAGAAAACAACGTTATTTTAAGCCTAAGAAATCCGCTCTTCCGTTGTTTTTCCCTCCATTTTAATGTAGTGCACCTTGTAGTTAGGCCCTCCAAAACCCATACTGATGCCAATTTGGTGCCAAAATGGCGGCAAATGTCACTGCTCTATAATATGGGTGTTAACCAGTGGGGTGTGATGACCGGCCATGGTTTTCGTGTGCCCCATTCCCGATTTTCTGGGTCGTATTATCCCCAGCTTGATCCTTCATTGTTATTTTGGTTTAAGAAGACTGAAGTTTGTGTCGCAGCGCAGTCTGGCACGGTGAATTTTTTACAACAGATAATTTGGCAACCGAAAACTACGGCGTCTTAAACAGCTAAACACCTTAAATATTTATTTTGCGTGCTTGCCATCTGATAAGATGCATCTTAACGTTTAATGGCATCTCAAAAATGAAACAAAGCTGAAATTAGGATGCATCCTACATTGGTGGTATCTCAAATCGTCAAATCGCATATCCATTCCATCTTAAATTAAGATGGTTCTACGATTTTATCAGGAGGCTCATCGTCCAAAACGACTGAATTTCAGATGCGTCTTACGAATTTTACGAGTAATGTGCGTCATCTGGTGTGGAGTCGTGCTGGCATAGAAAAATGAATCCTGCCTTTGCAACATCTATATGCGTCTGAAGCATAATGTTGCAAATCTGAGCCGTACAGGAACGCCCACCGGGAGGCATGTACCTTTAATCAGTTATCTAAGTCTACTAACTAAAAGGCGGTAGAAAAGGGGGGAACGTAAGGAATTTCGGAAGACCTTTTTCCTGGCCTTGAAAAGTATGAAATTCTGACAGATTGTTCGTATCAGATTGTCGGTATCTCTACCTTCGGTCTCGGGAAATTAAATCTGGAAAGGAGTTTCGTGGTAAAACACCAATTTTCCATTTCATAGAAACACTAGTGGTGTTATAACCGTTTTAGTGAAAGATACTAGCATTTCGTGGTTAAAAAACCAGAAATGCGTTAGGCACGTCAAGTTTCTCTTATTTTCACCTCTGATACATCTTGGATAAATACTACACGTTATTACGGGATAACCCACTTGCTACGCTCATCGCTCAAGCGGCGCGTTCAAAAATGCGTAATAGATATTCGAGTTTATCAAATTCGCCACGAGAGCACCAACTGCCGACAAAAGCGGAAGCGTCATTACCGCAGTGCCGTTATATTCAATTTCGGTTTCGACTATGGAAGGCGAGCTGCGAAACAGTGATACTCCACATAGCGGCTAACTCATTACAACTCCAGTTTTAGATATCGCGTAAATTTTAGCGGGGCACGTACGCGTAGGACAAAATTAAAATAGCAATTCTGATGATAAAGACGATAATCTAGGCGAACTGTTGCGTGTTTGTGGTGCTCTGTGGCTGTGAAGAGACTTAAAATCTAGTGATCACCATTGAGTTAGGTGATCCACGTCGCCACCATCTTGGATTTGTGCGGATGTAGTTGGAGACGCCAGTTTGTATAGGGCAGTGCCACAACGTAGTATTATTGTGTATAACTCTATACTGGAGCCTTAATGGGTTAGCTGCAAGGGGCACTGCGGAGAGAAACAGAAGGGCGTCATACTGAAGCCAATGCTGTTAAGAGTGATTTCTTAGACCTAAAACGTACGACTTTTGTTGTTGGAAAAAACAACATTATTTTAAGCCTAAGGAATCCGCTCTTCCGTTGTTTTCCCCTCCATTTTAATGTAGTGCACCTTGTAGTTAAACCCATACTAGTGCCAATATGGCGGCAAATGTCACTGCTCTATAGCCAGATGGCGCATCAGGTTTTGATCTCGAGTATTCTTGATGGAAACGTGGCTAGATTTCGGAGCGAGTGAATAGCGCTTGGATACACGATAATGTCGGTACGGCATGCTCCTTTCCGAAGGTCCGACTATTTTGGTTCTAGCGTGGGCAAATTATAACAAGCGAATTATAATTTGCCAACTTTTATTCTTATCACTCATTCTATACACGCAAGCTGGAATTACTGAGCCTGGAAAACGGCCTGTAAAATGGAATTATATACGGATTCTGGAAAAAAGGAGAAAAATAGATGGAACTTGGGTTAGATTATGACGTGAAGTACAAACCCTAGATTTACCTAACGACACCGTGCTTTTGAAGACCGTTGGGTACACAAGTACCACAAGTGCTAGTTTAAAAAAATTCTAGGTTTTTTTTTTTTAGTCTTCAAGAGGACGCAGTGAATGGTAATTTCCTCACTGGGAAAGGTGGCCTCCTTGGACCTTATTTTCCAATATTTTGGCATCCTCATCCGTCGAGAATTCTGTTGGGACCGTCTAGTCTGGCAGAGACAGGGATCGAGGGAGGGAGGGCGATTATTCAAATGTTCATTGAAAACCCGTGGTTAAAATTCAAATTGTTCCGTGTGACGAGAATCATTTGCTGAAGAATTTGTTGTCTGGACTTGCAGTTTAACGTTCTCATGTGTTCCGTTTAGCGCTTCAGTATATTCAAACGGTAAATCGCCAAGTCAGTAAATGTCAAGCTAAGGTCTATTGTCCTTTTCCTAGTTGCATAAGGCCGAGACGTCCAGTAGAAAAAGCACAAAAGACCTTCTTCTTTGTGTCTTAAAGGAAAATTGTAGTCTTGAGATTTATACCTGTGTGTTTTGGTCTTTGGCCTTTTTGACGCTCTTAAGTAATCTGAACGACGAAGGTGGAGTTAGTGTGGATACTGGAAAAGCTGGCAAAGCCCTGGCAAGTACGAAGAGATTTCCAGTCCTGTGTAAGTGCTGGAAAAATGCCTCAATCTCCCTATGTGCTTTCCTTCCATTAGGCCTAATATTATAGGCTAAAATGCGAAGCGCGACTAAGACTGACCTTTACAAGCGACTTTGGTGTCGATTTGGTGGGGGTCCCGTTTCGCCAATTCCCGTTACGCCAAATTCGATTTGACAAAATTGAAGGTACACGAAATTTACCTTATTGTTATGTAATGGGGATTTAAAAGGCAAACATTTAACCGAGGGTACACGGAGGTTTCTTAAGCGTTTTACTTTACGTCTACTTGAACTCACGTCGCTTTAGGCGAGAGGTGGTTACACGGACATTCAATTTGAGGTGAGTTAAAACGACAACGGGTACACGGCAGTTTCTCCTAAGTCGATGTAGCGTCGCGTTTATCTAACCCCCAATCAACCAAACCCCTCTCTACCCCGATGTCTCCATTCTACTAGCTGGGCTTTCGACTTACTTTTAAGGAAGTGACAGGTTCCGTCCTAGCTTCGTGACGTTTAAAGCGCACTTGTTTCAACCAACTAAATGAAAGCAGTCATTAGAGCAACGTAGAAAATGGGTTTTTGGTGGGTACACTTAGGTTGTTAAAGCGCTTTAAAGGGCAATTACATCCATTTTGACATGCATGCTTTACTTTTGGATCACTTACACAATAACTAAACACAAGAACTGCGGTAAGAATACGTTACGTACGTCCGATACAACAGTTTAATTATTGCATCACCAAAACAAGACACGGAGACCGCCATTGTTTTGCTGGAACGCGCGGAAATTAATGCCTACAGATGTCACTTTTCGATTTCGACTCGCAGCCGATTGAGATAGCTCTATTGGCTGTGAGAGCTCAAGCGTCCGACGGCCTTAGCTGACCGACAGTTGTAGTGGCCAGCTAAGGCCGTCAGACACTCGAGCTCTCACAGCCAATAGAGCTATCTCAGTCGGCTGCGAGTCGAAATCGAAGAGTGACATCAGTCGGCATTAATTTCTGCGCGTTCCAGCAAAACAATGGCGGTCTCCATGTCGTGTTTTGGTGATGCAATAATTAAATTGTTGTATCGGACGTACGTAACGTATTCTTACCGCAATTCTTGTGTTTAGTTATTGTGTAAGTGATCCAAAAGTAAAGCATGCATGTCAAAATGCCCTTTAGCTCCTTACGTCGACGTTACGTGGTGGTTTGAGATAAAGCGACTTGAACGTGTACTATAAATATCGTTTGGAATGCTTTATCGTAAATACGTCAAGGTCAAGCCAAGGTTCTCTTTTAAGAATAGTTAGTTACACACATGATGGTTACCCTTACCCAAACGGGAATTCTCGTTTTGCAGAATCCCGTTTTGCAAGAACCAAATTATTCTTTAAGAGATGCTTGCCTAATTCGAAGGAATTCGTGATTAGTTGCGGTTTCTGATGTTTTCTGTTTAGCCGGGTGAGCGCGGCAGCACGAGCGAGGCACGTTATCTGAACAAATTATTCTGCAGAAACGGGTGTGGTGTTAAATCTATAAATGTTCGACCATTACACAAGAACAATGTTTTAAATTTCGTGTGCCTAAAATTTCATGAACGGTAATTGGCGTCACGGGATTTGGTGACGGGGTTTGCCCTTTAGACCCGGACCACTGCACTGTGACTGAGGGTGGCGCTAATGACCAAGTTGTCGACGCGCCATTAAGCCTCAATCCCCCCCCCCCCCTTTAGACAAAAGCTTTTAATCTGCTTTCTTTTTGGCGAAACGGGACGTGACTGATGGGATGGGTTGGGGAACGCGCAAATACAGGATTTACACTATGTTAAATGCCCTGTTTGGAGCGGCGCATCTTTAATCCGCATGTATGCGGAATAAATAGCAAAAGCGTCCCGAACGGGGTGGAAACATCCTAAGTGAAGTGGATCGTGTCCGAGTTAAACTAATTCGCATTGGGAGGTGGATCGAACACGCTTCGCATCACTTCACTTGAGTGTACGCTCGGACGCAAACGTGGTCCGAATTCCGAATTAGCAACGTTCCTTCGCCAGGTGGCAATCGCGTTTCGTTTACTGTTTACCAAATGTAACTCGCATAAACAAAGGAAGTTTCGAAGGGAATTTATACGACTGCCAGCACCTATTTATAAATTAAACGATTTTTTGGGCTGGTGGCGTTACGGCGGTGTGAGTGTGGTCCAAACACGAATCCGTTAATTAAGCGACAGTGGCGTGTTCTGGTGAGTGGTTGAGAAACTAGCAACTATAACCCCTTTTCGCTGACCAAGCTGTCGACGCGCCACTAAGCCTCATCTCCCCCCGCCCTCCACCTTTTCGCTGTGTTTTCCCTCTTGCGTTCCGAACGGGGTCTAGCAAACTAATCCGGATTCGAACAGCATTTCTCTGAATTCGAAGTTCGATTCCGAATTAAACGCATGCGCTGGCAACGGGGTATACCGCCTGCCTTACAACCTTCCACCTGTCTTATAACAGCTACGCGCCGATCGCATCCGCGCATTTATGATAGTTAAGGTCAACTGAGAGGCTTCGATCCTCGCAGCGAAAAACGAAGCTACTATCTCAGTGGGCATTGCGCCTAATAGACAAGCCAGCGTTAACGTATTAATTGTGTCGTCACAAACCTTAATGATTCTCGTATTTTAAAAATCACAATTTATAAATTTCTAGACTAGTATCGTCTAATTTTGCTTCGGCGATCTATTGGACTAATTAATTTTAATTTTTACTGCATTAGTCTTTTAGAATTTTGATCTCATAGTAATTATTAGCAAACGATTAAAATTAGTACTGCAGCGCACACACAGATAAAACTTAAAGGTCATTGTAGGCGCGCAAAGGATCATATAGGAACGGGTCGTTCTTAAATACAGTTAGCAATATTCAACAGAAAATCTCCTAGACGCCACATTTTAAAGCGGATTTTTACCAAGGGGTTGACTAACGGTAAGAAAATAGACCTTTGGGGCCATACTTGATCTGGAAAATCGAGAAAAATGGCGCTTGGAGGAATGTCCCTTTAAAGTAGAACCTTTCGCGGGTTCTACTTTACCAAGTCCACATTCCTTAAGCATCTTGTGTCTTCCCACGCCCACATTATAGATGGCGCTGCGGCAGCCACCAGACTTGACTACTTTTACAATATTGTAATACCATTAAACAAAGTAGAGGCTGTCCCGTTTAATGGAGACAAGCCTCCCCCCATTCTCTCGAGACTGCAATTACGCGGCTCCTGATGAAAACACGTGATTAAGGCGAGATTGTCAAGAGGCGACCATAAAGGACTTTACACCTCTTAGCGCTGTCCTTGTTTCTCCTTCAAAAAGTGGATTAATAAACCGCGAAAGCAATACTAAGTATCCAATTTTTATGGTAGGCACCCATCAGAATAATTCATGGTTCAGACCCAGCCACCATGTGGTCCCTTCGACGGTGACGTTCATGGCCCGTGCTTCGCTAGACGTTTATAGTTATTGTAAATAAAGACCGAAGACCTGGAAGGAGACAGAAGAGAAAGGCATGATTGCAATCATGATTCCGACAGTTTGCATGTTTTAAAACAGTAAAAAAAAACCAACAACTTCGTACCGCCGCAACAGTCCCAAGGTTGTCATGGGCATGTTAGATTTGGGTTGGGCCCCCTGTCCGATATCCGTGCCTGTGCGTGCTTTCACCTCTCAGCGTGACGCACGGGCAATTATTATGCCTGAGCTTCCAAGATAGAACGCCTTGGCTGGTGACGGTTGCTGTTTGAGTGCACGTGTGCACAAAATGGCGCCCGGATAATCGACGAATTACCCGGATGTGGCGCTTTAATGCCTAAGATAAGTCATTATTTCCCTGTTAAGGACTTTGTCTAAAATCAGCTGCATGCCTTAAGTCATGCATATGCAACAGTGGGTGGGTGGCCGTTTGATGACTCTGAACCACGCCGGCATTTTAGCAGTCAAGGAAAAATATTCTGAAAATGTACGATCGCAAATTTTTGACGTAGAATTTGGTATTTGCGTTAAAATCTCCGTACAACAGCTGCACGAGGCACAGGCACAGGGTTCAGACAAAACCGGGAAAACATGGAAATCTCAGCTGCTGTCAAGATTTCTATCGCCGATAATAGGGATGCAACGAATATTCGGTAATTATTCGGTATTCGGCCTATTCGGCCAAAAATTCAAGTATTCTGTATTCGGCGGAATACTGATTTTGGCCGAATAGTGTTAAGATTTGTTGGTATTCTGCCGAATATTTTTTTAGTATATAATTTATGTAATTGTGTGAATGTAAGAACGTTTAGCTAAGCATTTACTTTTTGGTTTGTGAGGAATTGTCTTCTGACATTTCTAAAAGAAGGAAAAAATGATCAAATATGTTTAAATTACATGTATTCGGTCAAGTATTCGGCCGAATATTTCGGTATTCGGCCCATTCGGCCATTATTCGGCACAGAACCGAATAATTCGGTATTCGGCCGAATATATAAATTGTTTGGTACCGAATATTCGGTATTCGGCAGTTTAATTATTCGGTTGTATATTCGGTATTCGGTTCGGTAAGTTGAGTATTCGGTTGTATATTCTGTATTCGGCAAATTTTGTATTCGCTGCACCCCTAGCCGATAATCCGTTAATAGCGGCGCAAAAGTGGCAAAGTTGTATGCATCACAAGGACAGACGCCCTGACTTGAATAGAACTTGTGCATCTGTAGTGGTGGTGGTGGACGAAGAAGAGCTGGCGACCCCCAAACGGAACGGCCATCTTTGAATCACCATACTCCAGTGGATTCTGGTCCAGAAAGATTGACTGTCCAGAAATTTTATAACAGGGTTCAGACAAAACCTGGAAAATCTGGAAATCTTAGGGAAAATGAAAATAGAGCCAAAATCTCAGGGAAATTTCATGGAAAACAAGAATTTTTTTATTTGAAAATCAGGGAAAAGACAGGAAATTTTGAAAAAAAAAAAATCTTTGTGTCTGATCTGTAAGTTCCATTGAATTAGCAGATCAGAAACAAAATTCTAGGCTAGTAGCAAATATTTTAATTTGGGCCTTAATTAAGTTCAAGTATTTTAGATATAACTTCATTGTTGTTGGATTATTTTCGTACAAATATTCATAAAAACATTAGCTAACCTATTTCCCTAACTGAATATCTTGTAAATACCTGGAAATTGCCATTGGCTGCACCTGGAAAACCTGGAAATGTCAGGGAAAGTGAGAATAAAAAATTATCTGAACCCTGAAGCAGCAGTTATCCCAAGTTTTATTATAATTATAATAATTATTTTTATTATTATTATTATAGAAGATTGATGCTCAGTGGACATACAAGCTTTATGAGCTTCGTGCATGCGCATAATAAACATGCACATACTGAATAAACTTATCATTATTATTTGTATTATTATTATTATTATTATTTGCTTCGGACTACTTGATCGAAAGATTACAAAAAGTGCAAAATAAGATTATTAAAGTTTTATTTAACTATGAAGGAAAAGAACAAAAAACAAATGATATTTTTAAAGAGAACAAAATATTAAAAAATATAAAACTCAGGGATTATATTATATTAACAAAAAATTATTACATAAATAAATTTAAAATCTATAATAAAGAGAAAGAAATAAAACTAAGGAAAAATAAACAAATATTCTCACAACCGACATGGAATAATAAATATAGGAAAAGAAATAGAACTATTATATACCATCTATTTTTATTTAATGAATTGCCAAAAAATATGTTGGAGTACAACCATTTAAAAGACTTCAAGATAAAAATAAAAAATACCATGACAAAAGACACAAATCTTAATAGCTAGCAACTAACCAGATAATAAAAATAAAATACCCATTGCAATTAAATAAACCTATAAAATAAACCAGGGTCAAGTGTTGTTAATACTGTAATAGCAAAAAATTTTGAATAAGATGCTTTGTATGAACTCACACAAGCTGTATTACAGCTTCGAGGATTACAATTTGTTTGTAATATGCTATTGAAATAAATATATTATTATTATTATTATTATTATTACACACAAGAGAAAATCAAAAGTGGCTACTAGAACCAAGTTCGTTGGAAAAGAAATTATGAATCATTTGTCACTTTCTGAATTTTATGAAATTCCAAGTGAATTAAGCAATATAAAATAACACAAAGAAATGCAGAGTAAAATTTAAAAAAAAAAACGTTTACTTGAATTTCAACAACAAAAAAAAGATTAATTGTGAAGAAATTGTTTATATATATATAGGCGCCCTCTGAAAACTCGGATGGAACTAATAGAAATGAATGTAATACGTTTCAATAGGGACTGTTCACAGTTACAAATTCTCTTCCCCAACCCTATAAATTATTGGTATGACGAATATTTGACTAATTAAAAAATGGGTAGGAGGAACGCAGTAATGATGGTAAACAAATTTAAAAATCTCAATCAAGCCTCCTCCGATTGGTTGGTGTGAATAATGAGCTGACGAAGACGAATTTCGAGGAACCAATTAAGGTAACCTCGGGCACCATTTGGCGATTTTTCGTTGTTTTTTTTTGTGTGGCAAGAATCGATTGATTTTTTCGTAATAGGGCCGCCAGGCTTGAGCACGAAATTCCAAATACGGCCGAATAAAAACTTTATAAAGAATAGCAAAGAGATTCGATTTGAGATAACTGAATGACTAGAAGATAAAGTTAGCAGTAGCGATTGTTTTTTTTAGCATTAGCAGCAGCACATTACTAGGAAAACAATGATGACAAAGTCTCTAATTGAATCCTTAGAGGGTATGGAAAGATTGTTAAAAAGCCGTACGGAAGGTGTAAATGCCTTATATAGTGACTGTTATTACGCAACACAAAATGGGACCCGATAGTCAACCAATTACCCGAAAGTTACATTAGTGGCTAAGTTACCGGTAAGTTATTGTTCCTTTGTTTAGCATTTTGTTCAACGTCAACTTTGGCTAAATCATCAATATCATCAACAAAGTGTTGACAACTTGGTACTATACTCCAGCGTCTCAGCCTTGAGTTGGAAATATCTAAAAATGTCTAAAATTTTGAAGCAGGAACTTCGATATTTGCAAAAACTTGAAAGACTATTTTCTAGATCAGTGCACAACCATCAGCAACTTACTTAGTTCTGCAGAATATGACAGAATTTGCCCATAGTCAAATGGGCTGATTATGTCAGAAAAACTCAAATCTTAAAGACAAAATGTCTGGGGCCTTAAGAAAAGCAGATGGATTACTCCGGGGAAAAAAAAAAACATTTTAATAAAATTAGCCAAGAACTTCTTCCAAAAGCGAATACTTATACAAACTACGAATACCATTAGACCCAAACCCTCTGGGAAATCACGCTGAATTTCTCCAATTTCTTCCCACCCCCTCCCCCATCACAAATGTATGACTCGACTAGACTACGTAATATTTCCTAAATCACCTTTGGTCAGTTCTTACTAGGGGTGGCACGATACACAATTTTTTTATCCCGATAACATTTTTTTTAATTATCGCGATAATCGATAATATCTCGATAAAACAAATTTTGAGGCTGGAATAACCATTTCAATTTTGTTAATTGGCAGAATCCGACAGTGCGAACTTCACGAATGTGAATTGTGTGGCACTCGCAATTTGGCCAGTGGACATGAAAATGGCACTTGTTATTCTCCATTAGTTCCTCGCCATACATAAACAATCTAGCAACTGTGTTGCTAGCTACGTAATGCTTACATACTGTTTGCTTTAAACTAACTCACCAATCAGCTTAAGTGTCTAGCAACAGTATTAAATAAACTCTTGGTTGGAGAGCCCTTGTAATTCCGTCAGCAATGGCGCAAACCGCTCGTATCTAGCTATTACGGTTTCCGAGATATGGCAATTCAAGCATCGGGGCTAGCACGATAATTCGGTAAATCAGAAAAAGTGCGATAATACGATATCGACGAACATTTTTATGGCGATATTATCCAATTATCGATTATCGCGCCATCCGTAATTGGCACGACCAGAATTTTACAGCCGGCAACTCCTCAACGAAATCTTAAGTAACGCGGTTAGCTTCCTTCTATCTCCAGGGTTTCGCTTGCCTTTCGCTTTCGTAATTCTCAGGAAGAAATCGCCTCGTTTAGCGCCGAATTGTTTTACATAAATATCAAATTAACCTTTTTTTTTTTTTTGGCTTTCGTTGTCGCTGGCTCTTCCTCTCCCATCGGGTGCCAAGCCGGTCACGCATCGGCACATTTACATTTTTGGCCACTTGCTAAACATCCACCTTTGAAGATTGGTGGGCTAACACTTCATATAGCGACCAAGGCAATTCTCACATCGTTGCAACGTCGTTGAACTCAAAAAAATGTCTTAATTGATGTCATTATATGGAGTTCTATTTCTCACTCTTTGACATTTAGGCCTAGAGGAACGATAGAAAAAAAAAGAGATAAGGATGACGTTATAGTGAACCAAATTTTCCTTAATGCATCCCAACAATTAGGCAACGATTGTCAGCTTAAACGGCCGTATTGTCGGTCTTTAAATTTTTTTTTGTTTCGGCATGCGCTTGGGTTTTTTTTTTTGTCTCTTGAAAACGGGCGATGCCGCAATGACACGAAATTGGCAACGATTGTCTTTTGTTACGAATATACGGTAGGTTTTCTCAGAGTTTGCGTAGTAGGGTATAATTAATATGGACACTACACATCATATTGCTCAGACTTCATATGGCTTGTGTAGGCCTATACTGGCAGTATATATATGCCATGCGCAATGGCTGTTTGCCGTGACGTCACCATAAGTTAGCCAATGACGAACGAGAACAACGGCTGTTTGGCCGTCTGATTGGACTAGCCCAGTCACGTGGCATGCACGTCACAGCAAACAGCCATGGCGCGTGGTACAGTCGGAGATTTTTGTATAACTATAGACAAAAGAGTAAAGCATAGAAAATTGAGTTTAAATGCGGTTGTCTTCTAAAGAGAAAAACCCCCTGAATTTTGAAACATGGGGGGGGGGGGGGAGATGAGGCTTAATGGCGCGTCGACAGCTTGGTCATTAGCGCCAACCTCAGTCACAGTGCAGTGGTCCGGGTTGCCACTGCACCACACATTACAGAGATATATTCAAACCCCTAATCTAAATCTTGTCATACATCTGTACCTCCTGCAAAAATTGAAAAACACCGGACAGGAGGACAGCCTTATCGCCCAATTGACGCACAATGTCATGCGGAAGATGGAAACGACGACGAAAACCATCAAGATGGCAACAATCAACAAGGAAGTGCCGGACCGTAAGTGGCCGCCGACACCAATAACATTCAGGAGGGTCAATCCCCCACAAAAGGAAACAGTGAGTAAGTCGAGTGTGACCAATGTGCAAACGGGCCAACACCACCTCCTCACGGCGACACATAGACCTAATTTGCAGACTCAAACGTAGGGGTGTGGGAGGGAGCCTCGAAAGTTTCGCGTTCGAGTGGAGTTTTCGTTCTGCTCAAACTCGACTCGATGATTTATGTGAACCATACTGGAATCTGGTAAAAATGCAATAACCTCGTCAATATTTGACCGATTCCGACGTTCAAATGTTCACCATATTCACCGTCTCGACGAGAGCTTTCCGGTGGTGCGCATTCGAGGCCACTATAGCGCAAACCATTTTAAAGTTATATCTTAAAAACTGGGAAACTAGTTGCAGACATTGACCCGCACAGTCCATTAAGGAGTATCTTAGTTGTTATTATACACTAACAAATAAAAAAGACATTTGCAAAATAAGTTGGTTAACCAAATACTCAAACTCGGCTCGTTAGTCGATTCTTCTGTTGCAAACTCGGCTCGACTCGACTCGAATTAAAATTATTCTACTCGCACACCCCTATAGTCAAACGTAACCGCCCGTGAGGTTAGTGGTTGGCAAAATAAAAATGGAGTATAACACTGAGGATAAACGAACAAGCCAAGAACACGACGCACTGTTATCGCTTGTGTAATTACATCTCTGCTTTTTTGAATACGTTGTTTTGGTGTGAATTAGCTCTCGTTCTTTTCCCAGTCTTTTTTTTTTTTTAACTTTTCCTTATCTCGAGTCGCGTTTAGTTCTGTTTAACAACAGCCTTGGTTCATCCTTAGGTCTGTTGGCCCCGGCTTCTGGTCAGGTAAGTGCTCAGAATACATGATTTTTTTCCGTTCCATAAAGCATTTACGGACCGCTCTCACTCTCTCCGTGTAGATTAGGGCATGCCAAGCCGCCGGGACCCTCAATTTAAGGCGGCCCTGGTTACTGGGCGATATGCAAATGGGGGGAATTCCGAACAGGGTGCATGTCAACGAGTTGGATCCGCGTGCCCCAGGACACGGTGCATCGGGGGGAGAAATAATAATGGGGCATTGTCGGGCAAGTCGGCCTGGCTGACCAACTGCCTGTAAATGATGTAGGAGGCAGTGGACTCTCGTTGCTTGGTAGCATAAACAT
>JAHWFP010223964.1:0-19555 GCA_023313725.1 Lithobius niger | reverse complement strand
AAAAAATTGAAAAAAAATCGGTGAATACCGCCCCCCCCCCCCCCAACTTTGTTCTGGTTCCGCCCTTTATTATTTGCATCAAACACTGCTGTTGAAAAATCCCACCCCACGAAACGCTGAAATAGGCTACCTGCAGTTTGATAATAAGGAAAATTGGAAATTAGGCAACAGCGAAAATCATACACCAGAAATAACGTAGTTCAGTAAGCCACCTTTATGCACTTACGTTTCGTCGGAGTGGCATGACCCGGATTCGAACCAGCTACCCAGTTCGCCCCCAGATCACTTGCATAGCGCCTTAGTCGCTATGGCCACATCCTCAACTGGCATAAAGATAACTCACTGAACCCGTTATTACGGTCACAACCGTGACCAGGGCTCCATTCGACCGAAATTCACTCGGCCATAGTCAATGGAGAGGGAAGACAAATCATACACTTACAAGGCTCAATAAAAGAGAAATAAATAGACATAAATCGCTGGAAATAATACTAAGGAAAATTGGAAATTAAGCCAACAGCGAAAATCATACACTAGAAATAACGTAGTTCAGTAAGCCACCTTTATGCACTTACGTTTCGTCGGAGTGGCATGACCCGGATTCGAACCAGCTACCCAGTTCGCCCCCAGATCACTTGCATAGCGTCTTAGTCGCTATGGCCACATCCTCAATTGGCATAAAGATAACTCACTGAACCCGTTATTAAGGTCACAACCGTGACCAAGGCTCCATTCGACCGAAATTCACTCGGCCATTGTCAATGGAGAGGGAAAACAAATCATACACTTACAAGGCACAAAAAAGGAGAAATAAATAGACATAAATCGCTGGAAATAATACTAAGGAAAATTGGAAATTAGGCCAACAGCGAAAATCATACACTAGAAATAACGTAGTCTTCCCTCTCCATTGACTATGGCCGAGTGAATTTCGGTCGAATGGAGCCTTGGTCACGGTTGTGACCTTAATAACGGGTTCAGTGAGTTATCTTTATGCCAGTTGAGGATGTGGCCATAGTGACTAAGGCGCTATGAAAGTGATCTGGGGGCGAACTGGGTAGCTGGTTCGAATCCGGGTCATGCCACTCCAATGAAACGTAAGTGCATAAAGGTGGCTTACTGAACTACGTTATTTCTAGTGTATGATTTTCGCTGTTGGCCTAATTTCCAATTTTCCTTAGTATTATTTCCAGCGATTTATGTCTATTTATTGCAGTTTGATAACACATAACACTGGACCTATTAGGTTATCACTAGGGTTAAATCACTTGCTTTTCATAATAAAAAAAAATTAGTTCTGAGTCTTCGTGTATATACCTGGTGTCCAGCATTCTTCTAAAGCCACCAAAAATAAATTTAAGACATGTGAGGGGGTTTTAAAAAAAAAAGTCTTTCCCTACTGTTCATTACCCTACTGTTTCCCTACTGTCTTTTATTTTTGTGGCGCCCTAAAAAATGTCTAATACGTATTGTTTGAAGCCAGGAAAGGCCTCAGAATTCCTAAAATTCCGTCAGCTTCCGGGGCCCGCTGGGGGAGCTCACAGCGCTCCCCCAGACCCCCTAGCTGCAATGCATGATTTTACACATTTTAGCTGTCTAACCCCCTCCTCTCCCCCCACCTAACCAAAACCAAATAGACTTCGCTACATCCCTGGAGCTCCCATAATAAGTTGTAAAAAGGTGGCCCCTGGCAGTCACCTTCCCGACTGGCCTCTTGACCCGCCAGTCTGCTTCTGGTCAAGCAGACTGGACCACGCCAAAACTCAACGGAACACCGATGAACTCGTCACGCACAACGATTCTTCCCTGTCCAACGTCAAGAACATGGATTCACGGATGTCATCCATGATTGTCAACACAAGACCAAGTCTCCTCATCCAAACTCGCCCTTGTCTTCACAATCTCTCATCTCAAAGCCGTCACGTGTTTTCTTCATCCTCATCAAAGTTCCTGTCTTTGGATATGACATCCTTCGTTAACCGGACTATAAAATGCCAGGATTTATAGAAACTTCGAAGGAACCTTCGTCTTTCACCCTCTTTGCCTTTAGCTGGTCTATCCTGAATCATTATGAGTTTATGACCCAGGACCATCCTTCACGCATCGTTCCTCCTACAGTCTGCAAGTCAAGAACATGCACCCACCGACCGTATCATTAGAGTTTCTCAACATTAGGCTTAACCTCCCCACTTGACACGCCGTCATCATCCAACTGTCATTCACACTTTCTGGACTGGATTACAAATTCTCTGCCATCCTCTGGACAGGCATCAAAGATCTCCCGATTCAGCAGGAAAGACCGTCATCATCTCTTACATGGATCCAAATTACGGATTGCCACACCATTTTTCCATTGTCCATCCGAACCAACCAAAAAAAGACGCCATCAACCGTCCGACGCTCCTTTGCATCATAAACTACAGTTGCTTCCACTTCAGCCTGCTGTCCCTCACTAGCCATCATCACAGCTAATTCGGAACATAAAGTATCTCCCTTCCGTTACAGATAGCCTTTGCGCTTTGAATCTGCCGAGGCAAGACACAGATAGCCGAAACAAATTTAAACCTGTCAAAAGACTGTCTCATTGGGAACTCGGCTCAGGCCCTTAGGAACTCGTCATGTGGTGCAAACACCACAAATCGACGAGGTGAACCTTAAACGTCAAAATTGACAGAAAGCAAACACCTCTCACCGATCAGCTGTCCTGACAATCATTACAGCTGCTTCTCTGACATTACAGCTGCTGTCTCTGACAATCATTACAGGTGCTTCGGACTGTCATTTTTCGCTGCCTGCTGTCCCTTACCGACTTTCATCTTTGCGGCCCGCAACTCCCTGTCAACTATTTTCTGCACTCCAGCACACAGTCGTCCTTCACCACCTGCTGTCCCTGTGGACAAAAATAGCAGTTCATTAAAACTTCCATCCTTCGCTGCCTGCTGTCCCTGGACGGCATTCGTTGCAGCTCTTTTTGGCCTTATTTCTTCGCAGCTGTCATCCTTCACTACTTGCTGTCCATTGCCGACATCCATTCCAGTTTCCAGCTTCAGCAAGACACCATCAGTTTCCTAGGACCGTCTTCCTGCTCTGCCTAAAGCCCCTGACTGACTACAATCACAACTCTGCAGCTGATCATCCGACGCTGCCTGTTGACTTCGACAACCCTCGCAATTTCCTGCCGCAAGTCGTTTCAGCCAGCTATCCTTCACTTTCATTCGTCTAGAGCTCGGCTCCACACGATTGAGAAACCTTTCCCAACACAGCCACAGCCTGACTACTACTCAACAGCTCCACTGCCATCCTATCCCTCGCCAACTACCAATCGCAGTCCCAACCCTTCCACCGCTCTGAAGCCGACTATCATTGCAACTTCCTGACACCCATCTTTTTACAACAGTTGGCCCTTACCAATGACCAATGAAACCACCAACTCTCATCATTTCCTTCGTCAGCTACCCTTCACTGAGGACCACAACAGGGCAATCCGATAAATGCCAGTCGTCAGAAACTCTCCAACATTACAGTTTTGCGACGATTCTGATTTGAAGCTCACCCACCATCCTTCTTCCAAGATTAACGATCGTATCTTTCACTCACGACAACTGTCATCATTTCAAGACATCCCGAAAGCAGGTCCACCAATCCACAACATGTCGTACTCAAGACCTTCAATCAGGAACTTTGTCAATCTTACAAACATGACACTGCTCTTTTGAACCCAGCACAGCCCTGCAAGCCCACATTCAATTGCTCAACAGACGCAGAGATTGAGTCAAAGAAGGAAAAATTGAAAATGAAACACCCAGAATTTCAAGCAACGCAACCTGCACGCCAATCATCACAATCCATGACAGCCACAGGAAATGCTGGTTTCATCAAAATAAGAGGTCCCTTCACACCTATCACGGACCTTCCCATTTCTCTGTCCTTCAAATCGGAAACGCAACACATCTCCAAGACGACCAGTGCTTCTCATCCCTCATCAAGCAATCGTGGTCGATCGCCCATCCACACAGTGTTCCTTTCCAGACTGGGACCCATCCACACTCCTCTTCTGCCGCATGGGACCATGTTTCGAACCCCTGCATAACATCCTCCGCATTTTCCTGACCCACATTACTGGCTTTCTGACCACACTGACATACAGTCCTCGCTGCAGCAAAATTCAATCTTGCCAGTGGACCTCACCTGCAAACTTCACACAGGACTGCCACAACACTGCCACATCAACCAACGGATATCTACAAACTCCCAGAAGCCGTAACCAGTCACTCTTCCCACCCCTCTCAAGTGGATTAAGGATCACCTTCACAGACTCAAAACAACTCAGGTCAAGTCTGTCGCCCACCATGCTCCCGCTGACCGCAGCATCACTTGCACTAACAACACTAGTGGCACAACACATGAACTCAAGACGTGCGGCATTCTGAACCTTCCACTAGTGACATCGGCATCCCCAACAATTCACCTGCAGCCTCACAATGAAGACAGTCAACAGAACCATCACTTAAGAGAGACATAAACTCAAGAAATCGGATTGCATCGTCTGAGACCCATCATCACTGCCAGACATGTTATCCAATCCTCCTTAAGCACTGAAACAGATACCGACAAGCAGCATGACTTATCTTCCATCTCGGACAACCACTTCCATAGAGTAACCCATATTGCAGAGTTTCTGTTTCATAAAAGTGCGAAGTATAATCTTTTTGGGGGAAGCCAGCTCGTAACCCTAGGGTCCTTGTCAAGGGTGCCCACCACCCAAGTTGACGAGGTCTATTGAAATGCTACAAATTTTCAGGTATTGTATATTTCCAAATGGCAATAGAAACGAAATTTTTCCGGCCCTCCTGCCTGGCCGGCTGAAAATTGTTTCTGTTGCCTAGTAGGAAATATACAATACCTGAACCCACCCTGCCTCCCCTCAAGTGTCCACTTGACAAATCGAGAGGGAAAAGATGCTGGGCCAGTCTCGCCCGAATGCTTTTATAGAGGATCTTCACACATGCACAGGATGGGTTACGCAGCTGGCAGTCTCTTTAACAGATTTAAAACTCCAGCGAGAGAAGCATGCTTCAGAGAAGAATGCTATAAATTTTCAGGTATTGTATATTTCCTACTAGGCCAAAGAAACAATTTTCAGCCGGCCAGACAGGTGGGCTGGCAAAATTTCGTTTTTTTTTCTTTTTATCCTCAAATCACCTAACACAAACCAATCCTCATAAACAGGCTAAGTTTTGAACTTAACTGGTTTTAGAAGCTTAAAGATCTGGAAAGAAATAGTATAGTATGGAGGGACAAACCTCGTGATTCTTCACATTCCTCTTTTCTTGAGCTCAGTTTTCTCCTTTTTTACTCGGAGCCACACTTATCCCTACACTGACTAAAGTAGCCTGATAGATATCACACTAGGGACTAAGTCGGGTTCACCTTTGCAGTTATCGGTCATATCGGGCAACTAACCTCTGATCTTGACATTCGTTTTAATGTAATCATGGTTTAAAAATTATACACAAAAAAATAATAAACCATTTTATTCAACGGTTCAGTATTTTTTATATTAGCCTATGCTTGAGAAACTTACAAAACAATAAATAAAACCACCTACCCACTCGGCACATTTTGCCATGTATCCCACGAAATAAAGGACAGATTCTATTTTGCCCCTAGGCATTTGTTCAATGGGATGCAATATCTCTGATCCATCCTGCTGTCTTGGGGAACAGATTTTAACAGTTTAGCCACTGCCCTGATAGTGTAACGGTCCTACTAGGTATTAACTAATAGGCGTTACTTCTCTTTCTTGTTGCCAATTGGAAAACATGACATAACCTGCAAATTTTTGCATTCGTTCGACGCAATGCTGTGTTTCCCTGGAGGTTTTTCGGTTCCTTGTAGCTGCCAGCTACGTAACCCAGTTGCGGATGAGCGGCACAGTGCTCCTCTATAAAAGTGCTTTCGCGCGAAAGGTAGGTCATATTTCCTCCAGCGTGTCATCATGCCACTTTGTTTCCCACTTTTCGTCCTCCGAAGATCTTAAGTTTTCGTCCCTGCAGTTCCGCCGCTACGAAGAGCCCAGCCGTCTCCATCATGCCCCAAGCCACGAAAGAAGCCCAGAAGTATTCCCTACCCGAACGATCTCTCCTCTGCCCTTCAACGTGCCTGCGACTCACTCCAATGTCGCTGCTGGCTTTTCGGACCCAACTGCCCTTTTGCATCCTTCGACTCATGACTCGGCACTCGCCCATCCTGACCCACCGCCACTTTCATCGGATATCTCAATATCATCAACACTGCCGCAACCTCGCCGAACCAGGCTGGCCGTATTACATCATTCTCACAGCTGGACTTGTATGCGTTAGAAGAGGAGCTATGCTCGGCAAAAGACGTCTTATGTTCAACTGAAGTGGAAGTATGGAAGTGCCTCGTCTCTTGGGTCCTTTCACGAAAAGCACTTGCCTCTCTCTCCTTTGGACCTCTTTTTCTTTTCGTCCCGCCAGGCCCCCCAGTCGGTTTCCTGAAGCGAAATCGACCGGTTGGTGGACCATGCTCTCCATGACTTTTGCCATCGCATATTTACTGACCCTCCTCCTTCTGCCACGTCAAAGGAAACAATTACACGAAAGACTGGGTTGCAATGACTTCAAGCGAAAACAGCAACAAGCATTCTGTTTCAGCCACCCGACACAGAACAAAAAGGCATCGCTCCTCTTCAACTACCGCTGACGAGGTTTTTCGTCGAACTGAAGTTTCTGCTGCTCGACGTTCAACTGAACCCCTCACGGACCAGGATGACAGCGAAAGCATTCGTGACTCCACATCGGTTCTACAACAACGAATGAACCCGATGCCACCTCCTGCACTGCTCAACGAAAAACCTCCTGATCGCCGCATACATATTCCAGATGATGCCGCTGAGGACAACCTTCCATTCCTCTTTTGGACCTCCTCAAGACGGTGGAAGACACGGTACCTGATTGTATCCTTCACAAACTTTCCAATCTTTAGATGCTCCCGTCATCACTTGTGGTTTAACAACTGGCTTTGTTTTTGCACTACGTGACCAGAATTTCAAGCCCCGCTCCCTTCTTGGCCAATCCACAACGTTGCTCACTTGTTTACTCCACAATGGTGGTGCCATCTTGGGAAAAGGAGAGCATCTAGAACTCTACAAGGAGCCACTGCCGTCCAGACCGGGCCGGGAATCATCGTCATTCAGACCTTTCGGCGACAGTGCAACCATGCGGAAAGCGGAAATCTCTGCACACGTCCTTTTCGACGACAAATTCCTTCGGCTTGGCCTCTGCGCCACTTCTCAAGACAGCGTTCTGAACACGGCTGTAAACGCCTTGTGCGAAAGTTTTCAACAAGCCCGACCCCCACCTAAATCAAGCACTTGTCAACGCTGATCTCGCAACTTTTTCAGGAAGCCTTCTTTGCCACACACCATCACTTTCAACAACACTTTACTCTTAAGGGACATTGCCCTCAAGACGACTTTGAAACTGAATGACTCAACCAAGTACCAGTTGCGTAATTTGCCCGATCCACGATACTGACACCCTCTTTCGCGGGCTTCTCAGGCCTGGCCCCGCATCTTGATGTCTCCAGGAAGCCAAAGCCAAACAAACAAAATTCTCAACAAAAGCCCATTACAAGTCCACAAGGCCCTTTTCGCACCAAAATACCAATGACAACTGCCAAAAACCAAGTATCAGACCAACGCCAACGAATATCGTCGCTCCGAAAACAACCAGCACTTCGCTCCAAGCCAACCAAAAACACGAAAGGACAAATAGACCAATGACACCACACGTCTGAGCAGCTTTTCGGTGGGAGCACGACTACGCCATTTCTTCCCCACCTGGGAAGAATTATGACACAACCACAAAGCTCTATCAATCATTCTAGACGGATTTCTCCCAACACCGAGAGGAAAAATGATACCTGCCTTTCACGCGAAAGCGCTTTTACAGAGGAGGACTACGCAGCTGGCGACTTAAAGGAACCAAAAAACCACCAGGGAAACACAGTATTGCAAGGAACGAATGCAAAAATTCACAGGTTATATATAATTTCCTAGGCAAAAGAAACAATTTTCAGCTGGCCCAGGCTGGGGGAATGGCAAAATTAAGTTAGGTTGTGATGAATGGCTCGCATATTATTTCAAGGAAAAATACTGAGCCAAAAGTCATATCTATGCGCATCAAGAGCCCCCTATTGACAAATGGGTGTAGCCGGGAGGTTGCAGTATCATGACCAATTTTGGGGATTTCTTGGAAGGACTTCTACTAGGAAGATTCTTAACGGAATAATCCAAACTTTCAATATCTTTGGATTGGAAATAAATGCAAATTTTACGGGTGTGGTGAGAGTTTGGGTTTGCGGGGAACGTCGTAGCGTATAAATAAATATGCCTACACAACCACTGCTATTCATCTTCAGCGATATGAAACTAGAATGACAGACATCGTCAGTTACCACTCTGGCTCAACTTTTGAAGACATAGGATAGAGTCATAGTTTATTTTATTTTTAACTATATGGACTTGAAACTTTAATTCTTATGAACTTGCTCACCATATAGTTATTCACTCTTTTTCTAATCACCATGGCGACGACTTTCCTTTCAAAACCGACAAATTATTTTCCTGCATAGCAATACAGGGTGGTCCACAAAAAACTGACGACCCAACATTTTCTAATTTCAACTTTTGTAGTTAGCAACCCCTCAGAACTAGGTTAGGACAGAAATCAAATCTAATAAAACGGGAAGATTTGTCCTCTCCTGGTTCTGAGGGGTGCTAACTAGAAAAGTTGGACTTAAAAAATCTTGGGTCATCAAGTTTTGTGGACCACCCTGTATTTTTTTTATTTCAAGCCGTTTAACATATCTCTTCGAATCACCATGATTTTCTTTTAAAACAATTTATGCAGCAACTTTTATTTGAAGCCACAATTCGATTATTTTTAACGGCAAGGTAACTCTTCCTGCCCAACTTACCTGTACCGTACGATTTTATGCCGTACGAAAACAAAAAATAGTGACTGCGTACACAGCCAACGTACCCGAGAGGCTTTCAACAAGGGTTTTTGAGACAGTGGGTTTGCGACGAGAAAGTTCTTTTGACGAAGGTTCATGAGGCAACCGACTTTCGACGAAAGTTCTGACGATCGGTCTATTTGACGAGACGTTTGTAGGGATCGGCTGGTCTATAGAGGCATACGTCCACTGACGAATTAGCATGTCGGGCAAAGTTCAATGTTGGGCCAGATGCTTTATCTTGACGTGACGTGGTGAGCTTCAGGGTGAAGCTTCTTCATGACGTGTTCACGCGGCAGTGGTGAGTGGGCGGCTGCCTCCTGTTGGATGCAGAGGCAAGGAGGCCGACCGAAAATAGGGTGGCGGGACGGTTCCTGTTTGAGAGAGAAGCAGGAGGCTTTGAGGTAAGCTTCAGAAGAACTTTCGATGATCCACGGTAAGGTTGCAGGTGGTGACGAGGGTTGAAAGCTTCGGTACCAATGGCAGGTGGAGGACGGCAGGCTTGATGAAACGAGAGAGACATCACTGCCGTCGAATACAGTTGATCCATGAAGATATCATCGACGAAGGATTTGGGCGAAAGTCGAAGACGATGGAACGCCATCTTGGAAGGATTCAATGGGTGCGTCTCGTAGGCGGTGCGACTTCGGCATGTTACTGGTGAGAGAAAATACGACGCCATCTTGGACTTTTGACGAAAGCTTGGGTGAGAAAATACTACGTCATCTTGGACTTTCGACGAAAGCTTGGGTGAGAAGATACGACGCCATCTTGGACTTTCGACGAAAGCTTGAGTGAGAATTTGAGAAGATACGCCGGCATATTGTACTTTCGACGAAAGTTTCTTTTTCTGAGTCTTCTGCGAGGCAATAGTTGCTAGCTGCAGTCTTCAAGAGGCGAAATATGGGCTGGGTAATAAGGAGCGATGAGTCTTCGGCGCGAGATTGAGGAAAAGAGATACCCATCAGGCTGGGCCGTCTGCTTTTATAGGAGGGCTGCGCATGGCGGCGCAGTGGGGTTGCGCACTGGCCGGATCAAGAGAGCGAAAAACCTCAAGAAAGGAACTAAATGCAATAAAATTTACAGGTAGTAGACATTTTTTCACTGACAACTAGAATCTAAAACTTACCAGGGGCACCTGGTTTGTTTTTATTGCCTAAATGAAAATATTTTTTACCTTTATTTTATTGTTAGCAATCCCTAGTGATGAAAAATTGGTTTCTCTGCAGGGCTCGCAGCTCCCCTTCTCTGTGCCATGCGCCAGCACAGGCCTCAGTATATAAATGTTCAAGTTGAGGCAATCATCATCTTTCTTCCTCTCAAGAAACCTTGGTCTCGAGAGGGGAGGCCGGGCGGGTAAAGTTAACCTATATTTTCATTTAAACAATAAAAACAAACTTCCACCAGGTGCCCCTGGTAAGTTTTAGTTTTTAGTTGCCTGTCTTTTCTATTATTATCAAGACCTCGTCAAAAAATGGAGGAGGGACCAACGTTGACGAGTACTCGTGCTGCGAACCAGCGACCCCAGAATGCCAGATTCTGGGAACCGACCGTCGGTCCGAGGTGGATCAAGGTTAATTGAAGAAGCCCCGGATGATGGTCCGATGCCCGGTGCATCACACGAGGGAACTGGGAGGAAGACCGGGAGTCAGAAGACGGTCGCGTTCTGGGTCCAAGGAACGAGCCGAGTGCATAAGAGAAATGACAAAACACATTACCTCGCGGTAATCATTGTCTGGGCGGGTTTCAGATGACGGTGATCTTATAAGGCGCATGGCGACTGGGAGCAGTTGTAGTGTGGAGGTAAACTCCTGAACAAGGAACTGTAGTGTGGAACGTGGCACCGTTGTGGTAACCCTGAAGATGGGGGTCAGCAGGTGTGACGTGTTCATGTCGGTGTCATGTGGCTGGAAACAGCACAGATGACGAAGGGCTTCTTATTACTGTTGTTGACGTTATCTTGAAGAACAGGGTTTGTTATGTTGTCGAAGATGAAGAGTCCCCATGAACCGGTACCGCAGTAGGCCAAGCGAGATGCCTATCGAAAGGAAGGCAAGGGCACTCCCTGAAGGTTGACACAATGGTGGCGTTTGTCGGTCGCAATCAGAAAACAGGGAGAAAGAAGTGGCCGTGGTGAGGGACCAGTTCTTAAACGCCATGGTAGGGAAGTCCATAGATCGTTGGGGAAGTGAAATACGAAGGCAGGGCTCGGGAACCCAAAGCCACCCCGGCAGCCTTGTGATGATAGTCTATGCACGGAAGATGACAGCAGATGGTGCGAAGCAGAGAAATAGTCCTGGAAAAACTGGCACGAGGACAGAAGTAGTGCCAAACTGACAGACACTCTATGCAGGTATGTTTGAAAAGGACAAGGCAGCGGAGGCGGTTGGCCATGCCTTGATGAGAGGACTACTATTTGGCAGAATTGTGGACTGGCGACCGGTGAAGTTATAGAAGTGGTTGTGATTAGAAGCGTGTGTGGTATCTTTGCAGAGGGAAGATGGGAACCGCTGGGACTGGTGACTCCGGGGAAGCTGAGATCGTAGTAGAATCACGTTTGGTAACGGTTGAGATTGTTGTGCTGGGCAAGACTTACTTGTCTGGCTACTGGAAGAGGTTGTGACGTGGGATGAATGCCGTAAAGGAGCAGCAGTGTGATGGGAACGTCTTGATTCCGAAATCGCTGTGTGTCCGCCAGGTAGTGGGTGACCGATCAATTGGAAACATTCAGTTGAAAGTGTTGAAACAGGGTGAATGCTAGCGGACCAAAGGGAATATTCTTTTAAAAAGTGCAACGAATAGTGTCAGATGATGGAAAATGCACTCCGGACGCTTGAGAGGGACTAATTGGAACCGTGGACAAGGGTGTGTACACCGAAGGAGATTTAGAAGGTAGGACCGGAGGCACCGAGACAGGAGGTGTCGAAAGTAGTGATGAGGTGAAGACGTCTGTTTGTTGTAGAGCTGCAGGAACTGATGGCTAAAGGTACCGGTGACCGTCAAAACGATGGTGGAGGAACGGTAATTGTAGAACCTGGTGAAGAAGAGGAAGAACCGGTGCTGGTAGTCACTGGTTGTTCCAAATAGTACCGTCGGTGTTGAGGCCGGAGGAAAGGGGACCGTGGGAACCCATTGGAGACCGAAGTAAAGATGCGCGATGCCCTCTTATCAATTGTCGGCATATTCCAAAGAGCAGGCCTGGTGAGGCCCAAAGTGGCACTGTTGATGAGGGCTGGTACACCACTTCTTACATTGCTGGATGGAAGTAGTCTTGAAGATCAGGTCGTAGAGAGGAACAAGATGATCCTGTAGAAGCAAGATGTAGATTTACTGCGGTGTAGTAGTGAAAGAATCGTTGACAGGCCAGCAGCTGAGCTGTAGAGTGATGTGGAACAACACTGCGGTTCCCTTGGATGTCTTGAATAGGCCTATGGGCCCTGGGGGCCCTTGGACCGAGGCATAAGTTAATGTCGGTGTGTTAACCTAAAGAGGCGGTTCAAGGAGACAGGAACTCGGCGAATGTAAATATTTCACTTTGCAACTACAGTCCTCTTGGGCTTCCTTAACAGACCCAAGGGTCTGGGGAACCATGAACTGAAGTTCGAGGGGACCGTGGACCGAAGCTGAAAGAAACAACGAGTCGTGGACCGAATGGAGGATCCAAGTGATAACAGCTAGGTTCTTGTTAACAAGAGACAGGCGACCGGAGGCAGGAGTTGCCGATGAATATACTCAGGAATGAATCCAGACGTTGCCGAGGAACTCATCGTGCCGCAGAAGGTCACAGGAGGAAGGCACTGGTAGATCGACGAGGTGAAGGAGTTCTGACCGAGAACACAGGGAACCGAAAGTGGATCACAGGAAACGGTACCGGGCTCGGGCTCGGCCTGGGTCCAAACACTTAGCCGCAGTACCCTGTAAACGAACAGAAGCTGCATAGATGAAGAGCGGAGGAGACCAAGTGTCAGGACTCAGGGACTGGTCCGAGGGACCAAGGTAGATACGTGTTGCCGATGCATCTATCTACAGGAGTGTCGGATGACCAGAGGCATCTTGAATGGTTTGTTGCGGCTACCATGGTTCCCTTTAACATGGTCGTGGGCTGGAGGAGCCGTGGACAGAGAGCGAAGAGAACCGCAGACAGGGATCGTGCTGTGGAAGAAGGTGGGTCCAAGATGCAGCGACAGGTGAAGAGGTCTTGATGTCCAAACGCTGTGGTCAAAACGAAAGGACAGTGAAAGCCACAAGCAGGCGTAAGCCTCAAATGTGATGAACGTGGAATGTTGACCGAAGGTCAGAAAGAGTCCAAAAGGCCTCGCAGCGCCAAATGAGAAAGATATGGAGAGCTGGAGAGAGCGACCACGTGCCATGGAAGCTAGAGAAAGATGAGACACAGTCCCATGCCAACGCTTTTATAGGAGTGCGTCACGCATCCGCTCATCAAGGCTACCGAGCTGTCAGGCATAGGCTTATGAGGATTTCTTCTGTGTAGGGTTGATTGCATTACGAGAAGGATAAATTGCAGGTAATTCATATTTCGTGGGCATGTAGAAATTATGATAATGGTAAGCACGCATTCATTTGTAATAAGGTTAGAAGTATGCATTTTTGTACAGAAAAAAAATTTATTATGAATATAAGGTGAACATGTTCGATAGAAATTCCAATTAAGTGCTTACGGCATACAAACCCAATCTATTAAATACACAATATTGAACTCTCACTTACTAAAGCTAAATAGGTTGTTTAGTAATTTTGGTAAGGCTATACTGAGAACTCAACTTTCTGTAAGTGAACAAATCTCAATCAAGTGATATCGCTCAATGGTGAACAGTCAAGCTTTTGTAAAAGTAAAAGTTTGTTAGTAAACTCTGATGTCTTGGTTGGGTGAGCAGTCCACGTTCCTAGGTTTCCTGGTATACAAATTCCTTTTGAACAATAATAGTTCGTGAATATACAGCAGAAAGTGGTAATGCAAGATTTGATGGCCACCAGTTACCAGTTGTTCCAGTTACCAGGGCTCCCACATGTCATACAATTGTCACACAATTTTATTCGTTTCATAAATATCAAAAAACATAAGAAATTTGCAGAAATGCTGTAAAATAATTCACACTAAGAGGACGAACTTTTCACAAGTGACCCATACAGAAGTCAAGATTTCTAAAAACACCTCTGTTTATGGGGGACAAATGGCCTCCCAATCTCCCATCTTGTAATGTTAACAAGATTGTAAGCAGGGAAAAGAACACATTGTCACAATCGGAAGAACTACTATTCCTCTTGAATTTTTGGTGGTTTAAGCTGTGTAAAGGATGTTAAATACTTATTTGCTGTTCCGACCACCTTCATCAAAAACAAAAACAAATTACAGTTCCATGGCTACATCAGTGTCAGTGCCATTCACCGGGGGGGGGGGGGGGGGAGAGAGAGGAGGAGGTTGATGGAATAACTACGGGGAAGGAACACTAGAGGGGGTTCGGGAGAAGGAGGACCCTCATCAGGTGACAGTGTTGTATTCAAAAGAAGCTTCTGCATGTCTTCCTAAGCAGATGTTCAGGTTCGGGGACTTCTGCGGTAAGAAAAAACACCTTGCTGTTGTAGCACATGTTGGAATGGTGGAGGGGAGTGGTGTATTGAATTCTGTGCATGTCTTGTAGATATGGTTACATTGGCGAGACTAAACGCAACTCCTGGCAGGGATCAAGGCACATCTAGGAGTCATGAGAAAAAGAAAAGCTATTCATGGAATTACCATGCATCTGAATGTTAATACTGGGGATGTCATCGATTGGGAAGCTGCTCAAGTTCATCAATCCAACTCTTCCAGTGAGTCCCAACTCAGGGGGCTTGAATCCCCTGGCCATAAGGCATTTTCAAACACAGAGGGCGGCCCCCCAGCCCTGCCTATGGGTAAATAGGACAACTGGTTCCACCAGACTTCTCAGACCTCAACCACCTTGTAAAGGCATGAGGCCTAAAAATTCCTGTCGATTGGTTAGGAGACCCGACACCAACCATCAACAACTGGGGACACTTTTTTTTTCTTAGCGCCAAAAAGCGCTAGGCCTATTTTTCCACCTCCAACTTTAAAAATTCATATCTCCAAGGAAAATGGACTTCATCGACTCCTGTTTGCAGCTCTTAATAAACCCGAACTTTTGCTGTAATCCTACGAAAACAGAACTCCAAAATTCGCCATACTTTGGTCTACAACTCAATTTGAAAAAGCGCTCAAACAGATTTTTTATTAAACATTTTTCATTATCGCATTTTTATTTTCATTATCGGCCTGAATATCCGTTAACGGAAATACTTGGTCGATACTGAAAATTAAATTACGATAATGAAAAATGTTTTCTGTTCACGAAAAACATTTTTCATTATCGACAAGAAATCGTAATTTCACAGCATGGAAATTCATTTGTTGTTAAAGAAAATTCCGATAATGTAAAATAAATTTATTGAAACATCATGTCAAAGAGGAACAAATATATTATTCAATCACATGAAAATAATTTTCCGTTTACAAAAATTAAATATCCGTTAACGGAAATTCAATTTTCGTTAACAAAAAATGATATTCCATTATCGAAACTAGTATTTTTCATTATCGAAACTAATATTTTCCATTATCAAAACTAGTATTTTTCATTATCTATGCAAGTATTTTTCATTATCGAAACTAGTATTTTCCATTATCAAAACTAGCATTTTTCATTATCGAAACTAGTATTTTCCATTATCGAAACTAGCATTTTCCATTATCGAAAATAGTATTTTTCATTATCGAACTTTAATTTACCATTAACGAAAAATGATTTTTCGTTCACAGTAAGTCATTTTCCATTAACTCGCAACACACTTGTTATTCTTCCCATTTTCTTTAATAAAGATTTATTTTTCGTTAATGAGAATGCGGTTTACTATGGCATGCCATCAGATTTTTTATTAAATATTTTTCATTATCGCATTTTAATTTTTATTATCGAACTGAATATCCGTTAACGGAAATACATGGGCGATAATGGAAATTAAATTCAGATAATGAAAAATATTTTCCGTTCACGAAAAACATTTTTTATTATCGACAAATAATCGTAATTGCACTTCATGGATATTCATTTGTTGTTAACGGAAATTCCGATAACGTGAAATGAATTTTTGAAACATCATTTCAATGGAAAATTTAAAAAATATTATCTATCACATGAAAATCATTTTCCGTTAACGAAAATTGAATTTCCGTTAACGGAAAATGATTTTCTATTTTCGAAACCTCAATTTTCCTTATCGAAACCAGAATTTTCATTATCGAAACCAGACTTTTCATTATCGAAACCAGAATGTTATTAGCGAAGTAAGAAGACGTTATCTGTATTGGCCTTGGCACATTAGGACTAGCTTCTCAAACTCGCACGCGTCGTCAAAAATGGCGACTTCCACGAGGGCTTGGAGCTGTTATTGTAGAAATGTTGTTGTAGTAATGGTTTTTGAGATATGATTTTTTTTAAATAGTTTGTTTTAAGTGGGACACCCTGTACAAACGTATGCAATGCAGAAGTAGACATGGTTTTGGTCTAGATTTTTGTTTAAAACCTATAAAGTCTTGCTTAAATGCTGCTTAAATACACCACAACATTATCAACATATAGCGCTAGCCAGAACAGAAACTTCCTTTCTCCTCTACGTGTGCCGCCATCCAGCGGCAGCAACAAACCCTAAAGGTAAAAGAATTCGTCTGAGTTATCTGAGTGGTGCGTGCAGCACACCAGCGCCATCTCTGGCCATTCGCCGATTTTTCATTATCGAAACTTCATTTTCCATTATCGAAACTTCATTTTTCGTTAACGAAAAAAGATTTTTCGTTCACGGTAAATCAATTTCCTTTAATTCAGAACACGCGTGTTATTCTTCACATTTCCTTTAATACAGATTTAGTTTTCGTTAAGAAGAATTCAGTTCACTGCCTCCACAGAAATTTTAATTCTTAAAAATTCGGCATCCGATAATTAAAATTAAATCCTGATAATGAAAAATGTTTTCCGTGAACGGAAAACATTTTTCATTATCGTAATTGAATTTTCATTATCGACCATGTATTTCTGTTAACGGATATTCAGGCCGATAATGAAAATTAAAATGCGATAATGAAAAATGTTTAATAAAAAATCTGATGGCATGCCATAGTTTACTGTCTCCATAGAAATTTGAATTCTTACAAATTCGACAACCGATAATGAAAATTCAATTCCGATAATGAAAAATGTTTTTCGTGAACGGAAAACATTTTTCATTATCGGAATTGAATTTTAATTATCGACCATGTATTTCCGTTAACGGATATTCAGCCCGATAATGAAAATTAAAATGCGATAATGAAAAATGTTTAATAAAAAATCTGATGGCATGCCATAGAGCGCCGACGCACGCAATTTCCGTCGCCATTTTCCGAAAAACAAACATGTAAATATTTATTTGTACTTCTTGAATTTATTTCCAGGCATAAAGCCGACTAGCTTAGTGCTGTGCTAGTTTACATGTTTATTACGTCTTCAATGTTTTTATTTTACTAAGGTGACGATTTTAGCAACTATGAAAACTTTGACTACACTAGCGTTATTATCTGCGGCTGCAATAATACATTTAAATTTTTATGCGTTATAGCATTTTAAAAACACAAGCTGGTTTATTTAATCTTTTGCCTAGGTTTTTATAAAAGCATTATTTAACGTAATCTTTTCTCATGAACCCTATCTTGTTAAAAATGGCAACACAACTACGATTATTTTACCGGACATTTTCAGTGCGTATCTTGTATTTTTATTTCAGGGCTCCGACCATAGTGATCTCAATTCCGAATGCACAACTAAGCCTTTGCCTTCAATTAATAATCATTTATTTTTACTTTGAGCATCAAACTTCGTCTCCCCCCCCCCTTCCTTCAATAGTTGCAATACATAATATTATAGTTTTTATTAAAAAAATGTATAGGCCTATTTCATGTTGTTATGAGTTTAACTCAATGCACTACTCAAGCCACGGCCTCTAAAAACACCCAAAGTCGGCAAATCCCTTTGCCATCCAAGCTCCTTCCAATCCGAACTCAGTATTTTTTCTCCCCACCAATCAGACTGCAAGGCTACCCTAGCCGTCCGCGCTGTCATGGCCGACTTCCGGTAGTGCCAGCTCGGCCGGTTTTGGTCAGTCACTCCTCCTCCAAAGCGACCCCTCTACCTCACACCCCCCCCCCTCCGTCGCTCTCCTACAGGCCCGCGGTTTCCCTCCTACCTGCAGGCAGGCAGCAGGTATATAACCAAGCTGAGGGAGAATTTCGTTAGCATAGCTCAAGGACTCAGAGGCTAGAGGTCACTACGGCGGTCGGAGCAGAGATGTCCAGTCCGAAGGTTGCCATGCCGGGCAAGGTAGTGGTGCAAGGGTAACTAGTTTATTAAAATTTAATTTTTGGAACAGAATTTCTAAATTTTTAGTCTTAAAATATAAACTTAACTTCTAGACTTTGAGGGAATTTGTGGGTAGCCAAACGCAATCGGCATTTTGGTTTAGGGCACCCATGATTTAAGGTCCCCTTCCTAAAAACCGGCTTTTTTTTCTTTGTTTATGAACTCAGTGTTCATTAAATAATCTAAGATCACCGAGATCTAGCATGTGTTATTGTTGAAGCAGGAGTTTTCAAAAAGGTAGTTTTCCTTGCAACACTAATCTTGATTCAGTGTGATTGATTGATTGACTTTAGTGCAAGAGTTGCTAAAGCTTTCAAAGACTATTTTACATTCTGCAAGGGTCATGTTTGTAACTTAGAGAATTGCGATAACTCAAACCGACTTTTTCTAGTCCAAATTGTAATGTGAACTTTAACTTTAAGTTCAGTGTCGATTTAATTATAAATCGTGTGCTTTTAATTGTAAAGCCCGTTTTATTTTTGTAACCAACTAGTTACTCCGTGTGTAAAAATCTTGTCATGTTTTATTAAAACAGAAAAGAAAGTTGTGTTGAACAACAAATTTTGACTTCGAGTCCGATTTAATTTGCACGGGTTATTTTAATTACAAATCAATTTTTATTCTAACTCCGAAGTAGGCAATTAAATTAACTACCCATCGTGGTGGCAGTAAACCGTGATAGATAGGTCATAAAAGTTTAGTTAGGATGTTGACGCTCTTCTCCTAACCGTGCAGTAGACACGCTATGCTGTTTTCACAACAAAGTAAAAACCGCCACTTATGATTTACTCTACGATTACCACATGTACGCCAGATGTCGGTGCTATAGACAGTAGGCACCTCAAGACCCTGTAAGCATTTTCGGTGGTTGAAGCTGTGCAAAGGACATTAAATACACATTTCTTGTTCCGACCACCTTCATCAGAAGCGCAAAAACAAATTACAGTTAGAATGTAACATCAGTGTCAGTGCCAGTCTAATCAGCCATGTCAACTCGTGTACCACTGATCTGTATGGTAGTTGAGTTGTTTTTCCCACAGGTGGTTGAG
>JAHWFP010223963.1:0-10774 GCA_023313725.1 Lithobius niger | reverse complement strand
ACCAAATCGTTTCAACTTGGAAGCCCTTAATAGCCACAGACTTCAGCTGTATTCCCCCGGAAACAGATCCCGAAAATTCGATCTACAACCAGAACTACACCATTTTGAAAAACCTTCAAAACCGAAGCCGTAACTCCCGTAATTCATGAAACGCCATTTTTCGCAACTTGTAAATAAATTGTATTTGCTTTTTGTTTTCACTTAGGCATAAAGCCAAAGACATTAGCTTAGTGTGTGATAAGAGTTACTTAATCTAATTTTGATGTACAGACATACTTTGTTTGATATTTAAGTTTATTTACGGTGACGATCTTGAATACTTTTGAGAAATTTCCAACTGCCAAAACCAATTATCTGCGGCTGCAAATAATGATTGAAACTATTTAAAATGCGTTTTAGCATCTTGCTGGTACTTTTAAACTTTGCCTTTATAAAATATTTAACGTAATCTTTCGCCTTCACCACTACCGGAGCTTAGGCAACATTTTATTTACGAATTTTCCCGGACACGTCTTTTCTGTTTGTACTTAGTTGTTCCTAGCAAAACCGACTTGGCTTTCGATTTCCCAAAGTAAACCTGGCTTCCCAATGCTAAAAACCGAATTTATTGAGATCCTTCCTTCAATAGTCGCGATGCATAACATCGTGGTTAAATAAGAAAACAATCCGTAGTAATTAAAGGCCTTATTCACGTTCTAAACAATGAGTATAACTCTACCGACCTCTCTTTTTCAAGCAGTCCATAGTTACTTCTTGAAACGGCGCCTAGCGAAAAATCCTTTGCGATGCCGACCTTTCCATTGTTCTCAAGGCCCTCAGCCAACCAGGCCGCGAAGCTCTCCTACGCGTCCGCGCGAATTTCCGGTAATGTGTATATAACCCCAGCCCCAGGAGGCAATCGTGAGCACACGCTCAGCAGATCTCAAAGCCAGAGGTAGCTACGCCAGTCGGTATAGGAGATGTCCCTTCCGAATGTTGCCATGCCGGGCAAAGGTAGTGGTTCGTAAGTAAACTAGTGTTAACTTAGAAAATTTAACTTTTGGAAACCCCATTCAAAATTTAGAGTTCTTAACTTAATGACTAACCTTAAGCTTTAAGAATTTATGGAGGTGGTACCATGATCGGCATTAATGACCCCCCACCCCCATAACGTCAGGGTTCACGGTCCCTTTCTAAAAACCAGCCTTTTTTTCCGTGTTTTTAGTATGAATTTACTCAAACACTAATTAGATCACTTAATCCAATTAGGTTTGCAGAAGCAGTGACTTTGATGGCTAGTTGCCCAAACTCAAGTAAGTGTTTTCGTTGATTGGCAGAGTTTTGTTAACTTGAAGTGACAAATTCTAAATTGTAAACGAGCGACACCGAAAAACGCCTGTTTTCCGGAAAATTGAAATTTTTTTTCTTGAGGCACCCAAAATGCCTCGCCGAGGCACATCCAGCCGTTTTCTCAATATTGAACCAAATCGTTCCAAATTTTCACCATCGATAGCCTGCCCAAATACAAGCCTCTTGGGGAAGCCCAATTTTGAACTTTCCATCACGACGATAATCAAATCTACATTTGAAGATCGAACAAACCTCCAGCAGCGCTACTTCATCATGGCTGCCATTGTTGTAAAATGTATTTTTGTATTTGATTTTCAGGGTTCGTACCAGTGCTTACAAACCTTATAAGTCCTTATTTATCATTTTACCATTTGTAAGGCCTTACAAGTCCTTGAAAAATTGAAAATGCATTACTTAGTCCTTACAAGTCCTTCTTTTAATTTCCATACCAATTGAGCAAAGCCTCTCTTGACAATTTTTTGTTTTGTATCATTTCAAATTTATTTTCTTAAAATCAATTGGATGCTGAACCCATAACTTCTTCCACACCTGCATTCATAAATCAGTTGGCAGTTTCATTCAGAAATCTACGAAACCGTTACATGGCAGTGTGAAAAGTTAATATTACATATACGTTGTAATCATTTTAATAAGAAGTTTTGTTCAGGTTAGCAAACATTAATTTGGCATTACTGTACGGAGGTTTTGTCCGGCCAAGATTGCCAAAGTGTTTGTCATGGAGTATAAGGTAGTTATTACGTATACATTATACGTAACTGAATTTGGTGTGCTTTGTTAGAAGGCATAATTTGGTGGGCAAGCTTGCCACAGTCTGATTTAACGCTCCTCGTTTTTTTTGTGCGCGAATTGTGTAGTATCTCAGCTCTGTTCGTGGTCTTTCTTAGGACATGAATAGTTTCATAAGAGAGACTGGGACAAAGCTAAGAGAGAACTTCTGTCGTGACTGTTTGGGAAATCTTGTGTCGTTATCTGGGATATAACTTGAAATTGGAGACAATTTTCAACATAACCCAAACGAAGACCTATAATTGTGTCCTTTACTAGTTGCTCAATGAGAAACGAAATTTTACACAAGTGTGTAACAGAACTTCTGACCAGTGTCCGGTGTACTTGACACCTAGTACTTAAAAGTCCTTACAAGTCCTTGAAATCCATTTAGCTGAAATGGTACGAACCCTGGATTTTATACCTCTTATTTTTGAGCATAAAGCGCCTACACTAGCTTAGTTGCAATTTAGGAGAAGTTTCCTCTGTTCTATGTACAGACAACCATTTTTGAAGTGTGATATTTTTTATTGTGTTTAAACGATCGCAACTACTATGAAAAATTTCCACTTAGATCAAACATTGTCCGTTAACTTTAAGGTTCAAACCTTCACTCTAACTTTATGCGTTTTAGCATACCATCAAGCTAGACTATTTATTCATTTATTTAGCCTTTTATAATAATCTTTTACCCCCAGAAACGCTGCCATTGGTCCAAGTAATTAGACATCGGCATTCTACCGGACACGAATTTTCAGTGTATACAGGTTTTAGTTCTCCTCTCAGCCCGACTGGACCTAACCAAACACTGCTACTGGCTTGTACTACTATTAAAACCAAAAGAATTCTTAAAAAGATCTGTATCCCAGCAATTCCGTAAGTCAAACTGTGCAAAAACTTCGAAAACCCCTTTTTGCCCCCTTCCCCAGCCAAATCTAGTTGTGGTGTATAACACTGCAGTTTACAGTTAAAGCTTGTTTAATTTAATAGTAATGTTCTCTGCATTACCCAAAGCCAAGTAATAAGCTTTAACAAGAGCCAAATCATGTTGCAATCATGTAAATATGGAATCCGTAGCCAATAATTCAAAATAAAGGCCTATTTCCCAAAGTTCAATTGAGTAAAACTCAAAACAGGCCTGTCTTTTCCATTTTTCCATCCCTACTCCTTCAAACGGCTCTGCACCCAGTTCCTTTGTTCATCCGACTTCTCCCACTTTCCATTGTTCTCGAGGCCCTCAGCCAATTAGACCCCCGTAGCTATCCTCGGCGTCCGCGCCAACTTCCGGTAATGTGTATAAAACCCCAGCCCCAGAATCCCTCGTTAGCACAGCTCACAGATCTCAAGCTAGAGAAGGGTCACGCCAGTCGGGAGTGGAGACGCCATGTCCGTGGGATGCCATGCCGGGCAAAATGGCAGTGGTTCGTATGTTTGTTGTTAGCTTTTGAAAATTTTATTTAGGACCCCCAAGTCTAAATTCTAGTTTAAATTCGTAACTTAAACTCTCTCTAGCTAGGGAATATTATGGTGGTGACGCCTGTAGCGGCATCTTAGGTTTCTCACCCCATAACGTCAGAGTGGTACTCTTTCTAAAAACCAACTTTTTTCTTATTTGTTTTAAACATTAATTCAAATAACTGACGGTTTGATCTTTGTGTGGGATTCATTGGTTATTCACTCCAGACGGACTTTATAAGTAGCCGAGGCTTTTATAATTTGAGGAGTTGACTTGTAAACAGCAACTCTGGGAGGTTTAAGGCTCTGTTTTATCACTTAGATCAACCGTTTCACAGTTTTGTTTCTTTCATGTGTGTTTGAAACGTACTGTTTGATAGACTGTAACCAGCCTGGGCTGTTCAGTCTTGCGGACGACTGCGGAGCGTTCAGTATTGCTTTTTCTATTCGAAAAAATTAATCGTTTTATTCTGAAACACAAACGTCGTTTTAGTCAAAACTTGTGAAAACGAATTACATGTTGTAAATTCAAACTTTGTGCTTTTAAATAATTTATTTCAAAAGCTGTTCGTGCAAACTTAATGTAAAGTGTTATTTTTCATTCTCTGATGTTATAATAAAAACCAGGAGTTTTTAACTTCAGTTCGTTTGCTAGTCAATTAACTGTTTAAGTGTAAATAAATATGTAAAACCACTTTTAGTTTAGCTCTTGATAAACGGTTAAATTTCCATCGCTGGTGGCAGTGAAATACCAGCAGTATTAAGGTTAGGCCCCTTTAATTTAGGACCCTGCGCTCCATCCCCCATGCTGGGACAGTAGCCCTTGCTGTGCTTATGCCGTAAAAGTCGCAATAATCACCGCAACACCTTAAGCTGAATCTCCGTGTCAAACCAGGAAACCGGAGGCGCTACAAGCACCTGAGCCGTCGTAGCGTCCGCCGTTACAAAATGGCAGATTTGATTCTAAGTCGCACTTAGAAAACAGTCTGGTAGTATTTCGTGTAATTCCCGCGGTTTACACTTAATAACAGGTTCTTGCGAGTTCCTGGCAGAACTTTTTCTTGTCGAAATTGTTGTTCTTTGCACATAACATGTAAAGGTTGAAACTGAATTTAATATAAATTCTTGTCAGATTTAATGTAAATCTCGTGTTGCTTTAATTTAAAAGCTTTCTTGTTGATACTAGTTGAAATGTAAATACTTGCTTTTTATAATTGCCTGTCATTCAATAAACCAAGAGTTTGTGAAACGTCAGTTGTTTACTAGTACGATTAATTGCTAGACTTAATTAATTAAGAAAACCACTTATTACTTAAAGTCAGGACTGCAATTAACCACCCACCTGGTGGCAGCGAATACGCCCCCTTTAAAATTGACTAGTTAGCCTACAGTTAGGACCAATGACTCTGTTACCCATACTGGGCCAGTAGTACATGTGTGCGGTTTCCTGAAAAGTAAAAACCGCCACCGCAACTAGTAATTTAAAGGTCAAAACCATCTTGATGTCGGCGAGGCTACAAGCACTTCTACAGTCGTAGCTTCGGCCGCTACAACTTGGTGGCAGCGGTGGGATGAACAGGTGCTGTTCCGTCAAGCGTTTTCCCCCCTGCCATGCTACTACAGATAAACAACTCTTCAATCTGTCAAGCCGCAACTTGGACATAAGTTGCAAGAAAAAGATGTCCGGGACTCAGTTACTATGGTCCCCCGAAAAAGACGCCTGCATAGCCGCTATAAATCAATGCTTTCCCCGCCCCAGTAACAACGCCGTTCTTGGAGCCAGACGACTGGAGACGCAGCTTCACCGAGTGGACGCCTGCCCAGCCGAGATGTGAGCATCAAACCACGCAACCCTGTGAGGAGAGACCAGCCAACGACGGACAAGGGGCTCCTGCACAGACGACTGCCCGTGGAGAAGACAACCATCGCCGCAGTGAGTGAGATCCAGAGACGTTCTAGTACGACGCCCGTGGAATTCAGTGTTGTCGATCGACGGTGGGACGATTGGCCTGACGTGGATAGACTGACCACACAGTGATTGTTTTCTGGGTAAGTGTGCATAGGATATGCTTTGGCCTGCCATGCCTAGTGTTGTAGTTATAAACATTTACGTATTTTAATTATTTATACACCAAAGCTAGGGGTCGTTAAAAAGTGTTTTCCATTGCTAAAGCTTACTGGATTAGGATGAGAAACGGTTAAATTCGTGCTCAGTCTTAACGTAAAGTTGAAAATAATTTGCAGCTGCATTTTAATTTGGTGATTCATTTATACAAGCCGTATTTTTGAACTTAAGGCAAAAAATTTCCCGAAATGGCTACTTTTGACGAAATTGTAGGTCTTAAAAACAAAGAGCTTAAGAAAGCCTGTTTAGACTTAGGTTTAGCAGTAAGTGACTCTAAACAAATATCACTAAAAATTTTATGTGATGCAGTTGACGATAACAAAGTTTCTTTAACTGAGCTTGCTGACACGCTAGAAAGTGCCATGGAAAGGAGAGATTTAGCCATTCAAGCTAAAAAGGAAATAGCTCTTAAAGAAAATGAGTTGTTTTTAAAAACCGAAGAATTAAAGTTAGAAGCTTTAAAAGTTGCCGATGCGGATAAACGCAGGGCCCACGAGCTTGCATTAATTGATCAAGAAGCACAAATACGTGACCGTGACGCTCAATTAAAGCAACAAGAAGCGCAAACTAGAGAACGCTCTAGCGCTCAAGAGCTACAAAAGCTCGACAAGCAGATAGAATTAGCTAGGCTAAATGCTGCTAATCTTAGTGTTAGTTCTGGCCACACAAGTGGTACAGCAACCCCTACCTCACCTAGAATTCCAGTAAGCAAACCTGGTAAAATTGCCGATGTTGTGCGTTTAGTGAACAAATGGACGCCCAACTCAGAGATTAACAGTTTTTTTCAAATTTTTGAAAGAACAATGTTAACGCAGAAAATTCCCAAAGAGGAATGGGTCGTAGGATTACAGCCCCTTTTAGGAGAAGTGTTAATCAAGGTGTGTGATCAGCTCCAAGATGCTGACATGCATGACTATGAAATTGTTAAGACTAAACTTATTGACAGGTTTGTGCAAACTAAAGAGTCCGTGCAAACCCAGTTTCGTTCCCTAGAAAAATTGCCTGAACAATTATTTCACGATTATGCCTTTGAACTGGAAACCCTGTTTTCCCGTTGGGTCGCACTAGCTAAAGTTAATAAATGCTATGACCAACTAGTGAATTTAATTTTACTAGAACAGTTCACGAAAGCCTGCCCCGTTGCATTACGCAAATGGCTTCCCGATCAAGTAAAAACCGGCACGTTGGCCCAGGCAGCAAAACTTTGTGACGAGTTTACAACTCGCAATAATATCGTGCCTTCCTCCAAGACAGAAGACAGTTTGTTGTTGTAAATGGAAAAAGGTCAACTGAGGCTCCCGTCTTGTCTGGAGTGCCACAAGGATCCGTTAGTGGTCCTATTCTGTTTTTGATTTACATAAATGACCTGATTGAATCCATTCAGTCTGACAAAGCAGTGTTTGCAGATGATTCCAGTGTTCAGACGCATTACGGAGGCGGCCGACAGAAGACAGCTGCAATTTGATTTGAATCGAATTGAAGATTGGTGTAAAAAGTGGAGAATGAATCTCAATCCTACCAAGACCAAAGTTTTAGCGGTGTCTAGAAAAAAGTCTGTTGTCATTCCCGAGTATAAAATCGGAAGTGATGCTTTGCAGGTGGTTGATAGACTCTCTATTCTGGGAGTTCAAATTAACAATAGGCTAAACTGGAACGGCCACGTCTCGAGCCTGTGCACAAAGGCCAACTCTCCTTACGGTTTTTTTTTCGAATAGCTCGGCTCACAGAGGTCTCACGGACTTGTGAAGTTTGCTTCATAAATCGTGTTTTGGCTGGTACAACGACGCGCACTAGGGAGCTGGTTTTCAATGCTTTAGTTCGGTCAAAAATCAATTATTGCAGTGCGGTGTGGGACCCTGAAACTAGATTTTTGGTGGACATGCTTGAGAAAGTACAACGCCGCGGTGCACGGATGGTATTCAGCAGATTCGATTCTGACACATGTGTCTCTGGTTTGCTGAACACTCTGGAATGGCAGCCACTTGAGGTGCAAAGAAGGGATCGTCGACTAGGACTGTTTGTTCTACAGGATATATAACGGCGATACTCTTTTAAACCCAGACGACTACATAAAAATTCCTAGCTATTTTGGGCGACATGACCACCCGAAGAAGGCTAACAGGGTGCAGTGTAATACAAATGTACTTGCAGATTCTTTCTTTCCAAAAACTGTTACAAAATGGAATGAGTTGACTACTGAAACTGTGAATGCCACAAGTTTTATAACATTCAAAAAGTATTTAGATTTACAACATGATTGTATACAGTGTCAACATTCTTGCAGTTAGTTTGTTTTAATGTTTTTTGTTTTTAGGGGCAATTCTTTGCCCTTTTCTGTGGATGTCGTTTTAATGCCTTTAGGCGCTACGACTAACTTAAATAAATAAATAATAAATAAATAAATAAACAAATCTCTGCAGATTTTTCTAGCAAAAGTGGCAAAGTGCAAGCTAGCACTCATTCAGGTAGTCAAGCTTCTAAAGCTTCCTCCAAATCTAGAGATGGTAAACAAAACCATAATTCCTTAGCTAACCCGGTTGGGACTAAGAATAATAACAGTGACAGCGTAACTAGCCTAGATGCTAACGCTTATAGTAGCGACAGTGTAAAACCTAACGGTAGATCGTGCTATGTGTGCGGATCGTTTTTGCACCTGCGTAATCGATGCCCCTAACTTAACCAAAAAGTCCCGGAGCAAGCTAATGCATGTTTTCTTGTAGGTAAAAATGCCAGGGAAATTTTAGTCTAGTACCGTAAATGGTTTCGTAGGCCAACGTAAGATTAAAATTCTTTGCGATTCCGGCAGTTGTGTAAATATTGTCAGCTCTAAATAGGCCAGAAAGTGGCCACGTTTAAAACAGTCAGGTGCCAGACTATACTAAACAGTGATATAGTAGTATTACCGTTTAGAATTAACTGACGGTACAGTGTTAAAAACAGTAGTTTGTGTCTCGTCAGCAACCAGTTCTATTTTCGAATTCTGGGCGTAAACGGAATTAATGCATTAAACATTTTGCGCGAGTCGGAGCACAAGCCACGTGAATCTGTCCTCGACCCCGATCGTGTGGCAACGCCCCAAAAGATGTCTGATACTGCAGACAATGGCACGAGCCAATCTAAGAGACGCTCGCGCAAACATAAACAAACCCACGCCCGTATAGACGGGAATAACCCCCCACATCCTGCGGGATTGGTCAAGCCCCAAGTGACCCCCCCAACGACAACCTATCGTCGTTCAGCCCACCCGAGCAAAACTTTTGGAAGAGAAGGAACTCATTAAAAATTCCTTTAGCCAGCGTCGTGTACCACAGCAGCAAGTGGAAACTGACCACGCCCCAACAATTCACGATTGGCTACAGCGTCGTCATGGTGTTCAGGTAAAATTAAAACGCATCTCTTCAGACAGTGATGTAAGCCGCCGTTTGTCCATGTCCGGAAAACCGGAATTTAGTGAAACCAGCTTCACAAGTTGGCTTGTTTCACGAAGCAAGTCGCAACCTAACCTAATGTTAGATACTTGTAAATCTATGCAACCCACGATCGGCAGAAAAAGTACTTCTGTTGAATGTTTTAATTTTTACCCCGAATTTGGTAAAATCAGGTTGCCTGAGTTCAATCTAATTTGACTGTTAGTTTTTTTTTTTTCAGTTTGAGTATGTAAAACCTTGGATTAGGTCTCCCTACTGAACAACTAAACATGCTAGTTTTTTTTTTCTGATCCTTTTTAAAAATAGGACCAATGTTTTAATGTGAACTCTATGTCAGTCTAGGGTGGAAATTAAGGCCTAATTATGGCTCTAGTACTGAATAGAGGTTACCAGTAAAACAGATTGTTAAACCTAACCTAAAGTACTTTTTTTTTCCTAAACAAGAGTTTTTTTTTGCAATTAAAAACGAAAACCTAAACCCAGTGTTTTCCCCTGCTAGCTTATTTTAAATAATGAGTTGTAGGCCAATACAAGCAAGGCTCCATCTAGGAGCAACTAAACCTAAATAGTTGTAACGGCGGACGTTGCGACGGCTTAGGTGCTTGTAACGCCCCCGGTTTCCCTGGTGTACGTGGAGTTTCAGCTTAAGGTTTCGACGGTGTTTACGACGACTTTTTTCATTATACAACACAGCATGGGCACTGTCCCAGCATGGGGTTTGGAGCGCCGGTCCTAATTAAAGGGGCCTAACCTTAAACTGTTGATATCGCTGCCACCAACGGTGGATTTAACTGTTTTACTAGCTAAAATCTAAAGATGGGCTACATATTTAATTTTACACTAAAATACAATTAATCAATTCTAGCAAACGACTGAAGCTTAAAACTCCTGGTTTTATTTTTACGACAGAGAATGAAAAAGACACTTTACATTATAGTTTGCTTCCGTGGAAGCTTTTGAATCCAATTAATTAAAAGCAACAAGTTGAAATTACAAAAGTAGCAATTTACAATTCAGACAAACACACTTGGTTTGAATAAAAGTTTAAATTTTCACATTTAGAAAAAGTAAATCATGGGTGCTCCCGGAGACACCCGCAAGACTTGACAGCCGCAACTGAATAAAGTCTATCCGACAGTATGTTTCTACATGATCAACCGTCCACAGTTATGTTTTCCAAGTACAAAAAGATCAACCTCCCTTAGTTTCCTCGAGAACTGTTCTAAGTAATAAAAAGCCCGGCAATTTTACACTTAGGCATCAGTTTGTTTCAATTTGACTTCCACAAAGATCAAACCTTCAAGTAGTTTAAGTTAAAATTACATTTAAAATAAACTGGAAAAGTTGGTTTTTAGAAAGAGAACCACTCTGACGTTATGGGGAGAGGAAACCTAAGATGACGCTACAGGCGTCTCGACCATAATTTTCCCTAGCTAGAGAGTTAAAGTTACAATTAAACTAAAATTTAGAATATGGGGGTCCTAAATTAAACTTTCAAAAGCTAAACTATAACATACGAACAACTACCATCGTGCCCGGCATGGCATTCCCCGGACATGGCGTCTCCACTCCCGACTGGCGTGACCGGTCTCTAGCTTGAGATCTGTGAGCTGTGCTATCTATGCATTCTGGGGCTGGGGTTTTATGCTGG